>AWOL01S0006316.1:3237-13796 GCA_000715115.1 Nicotiana otophora
ACTTCTTGTATTGTCTTTCTTTCTTAGTGAGAACTCGTGGTTTCTTATTAAGAAAGGGCGTATGGATGAGGAAATATCTACCCTTAAGATGATAAGGAAATGTGGAGCAGAAGAAGAGTTGCAGCTGTTGGCAGGCATGATGGAAAATGAATGCAAGAGGAAAAGGAAGAAATTATCACACTCGCACCTTTTACTGCTTAACATAGTGGCTCAAATTTTCCAGCAAGTGTTGGGCTTAGACTCAATACTATTCTTTGGATCATTACTTCTGCAATTAGCTAGATACACCTATAATGCCTCATTTGTTGCTCCGCTCATTGCCTGAGTTGTTCGGGTTGGAGTTGCTGGACTCACTTATTTGAGTTATAGCTTCTTCGGCCGACGGAGGAATCTAGTCTCGGCATGTTTAGTCATGATTTTAGCACATGTACTTCATCATTTCTTTCTTATTTAGGTTTATTTTGTATATATCAATTTTGATTAACGGAAATATAGCATATGTAACTTGATATTAGTTTTCTCAGATTTTTTCACGTTTCCTTGCTGGGTCTCTACCGTTTGGTAGAAGACCATATCTTTCAACTGAGCCGAAATAGTGCATGTGTTGGCATGGAATTTTTCATACCCCTCATAGGTTGTTATTCAATGTTCTCGGGGCCTTCTGAGTGGACTGAAGAATCATACGCTGAAGAGATTAGAGTGTTAGGCGCATGCTGGGAGACGATCATATATTTGCACATGTCCCTAATCATGAATCCAGCCGTTTTGCTGCTCCTTTCTGCTCTCAAGGCTTGGATATTCATGCCATTTGCTGCTCTGACACTGGGAATGTGCTTCTCAATATATAAATTTTTGCCCGAGAGAGACTTTGATTTTCTTTTCTAATTAAGTGGAATCTACTATAGTAAATTTTATACTAAATTATGCACAAATTATCATTACTAAAATAATTTACGCAAAAATAATACCTCACCCTAGCAGTGATTTCAAATGGAAAAAGATGCACATGACTCATTTCTTAACTTCTTTAAGGACTAAAATCGCATATTTACTTTATTGTTGTGAAAAGAACTCATCAAGTAACATTAATCTCTCTTGCATGCACATAAATTCTCTCAATATAATATTCGTAATAAGATCCGAATTTTCTATGTTATGAGATAGGAAATATCATAATATATAATTTTAAATCTGTTGTCCTTCATATTGCATGTCATACTTAAAAAGGTTACAATCTTGCAGGTGATTCATATTATAATGAGTGAGATTAATGTTGGAATAAGGTGACAAAGTGGATTTCCCTTAATTATCACTCCATGGTGCTATGAGGAAGTACTAGCACGAAAGCAGTAAACATGGCAGCATCTCACAAGTTCCTTTATGGTTGGAGATGGTAATTTGCTTGTAGCAGGTTTTTGGCTTTTCCACTTCTTGTATTGTCTTTCTTTCTTAGTGAGACCTCGTGGTTTCTTATTAAGAAAGGGCGTATGGATGAGGAAATATCTACCCTTAAGATGATAAGGAAATGTGGAGCAGAAGAAGAGTTGCAGCTGTTGGCAGGCATGATGGAAAATGAATGCACATGACTCATTTCTTAACTTCTTTAAGGACTAAAATCGCATATTTACTTTATTGTTGTGAAAAGAACTCATCAAGTAACATTAATCTCTCTTGCATGCACATAAATTCTCTCAATATAATATTCGTAATAAGATCCGAATTTTCTATGTTATGAGATAGGAAATATCATAATATATAATTTTAAATCTGTTGTCCTTCATATTGCATGTCATACTTAAAAAGGTTACAATCTTGCAGGTGATTCATATTATAATGAGTGAGATTAATGTTGGAATAAGGTGACAAAGTGGATTTCCCTTAATTATCACTCCATGGTGCTATGAGGAAGTACTAGCACGAAAGCAGTAAACATGGCAGCATCTCACAAGTTCCTTTATGGTTGGAGATAGTCATTTGCTTGTAGAAGGTTTTTCGCTTTTTCACTTCTTGTATTGTCTTTCTTTCTTAGTGAGACCTCGTGGTTTCTTATTAAGAAAGGGCGTATGGATGAGGAAATATCTACCCTTAAGATGATGAGGAAATGTGGAGCAGAAGAAGAGTTGCAGCTGTTGGCAAGCATGATGGAAAATGAATGCAAGAGGAAACGAAATAAATTATCACACTCGCACCATTTACAGCTTAACATAGTGGCTCAAATTTTTAAGCAAGTGTTGGGCTTAGACTCAATACTATTCTTTGGACCATTACTTCTCTAATCAGCTAGATACACCTATAATGCCTCATTTGTCGCTCCTCTCATTGCTGGAGTTGTTCGGGCTGAAGTTGCTGGACTCACTTATTCGAGTTATAGTTTCTTCGGCTGACAGAGGAATCTAGTCTCGGCATGTTTAGTCATAATTTTAGCACATGTACTTTTTCATTTATTTCTTATTTAGGTATTTTTTGGTATAAATCAATTTTTATTAACGGAAATATAGTATATGTAACTTGATATTAGTTTTCTCAGATTTTCCAGGTTTCCTTGCTGGGTCTCTTCCGTTTGGTCGAAGACCATATCTTTCAACTCAGCCAAAAGAGTGCCTGTGTTGGCATGGAATTTTCCATAACCCTCATAGGTTGCTATTCAATGTTCTCGGGGCCTTCTGAATGGACTGAAGAATCATACGCTGAAGAGATTAGAGCGTTAGGCGCATGCTGGGAAACGATCATATATTTGCACATGTCCCTATTTAAATGGAATCTACTATAGTACATTTTATACTAGTATTATGCACAGATTATTATTACTAAAATAATTTACGCAAAAATAATACCTCACCCTAGCAGTGCTTTCAAATGTAAAGAGATGCACAAAATATGCACATGACTCATTTCTTAACTTCTTTAAGGACTAAAATCGCATATTTACTTTATTGTTGTGAAAAGAACTCATGAAATAACATCAATCTCTCTTGCATGCACATAAAGTCTCTCAATATATATTCGTAATAAGATCAGAATTTTCTATGTTATGAGATAGGAAATATCATAATATATAATTTTAAATCTTTTCTCCTTCATATTGCATGTCATAATTAAAAAAGTAATCTTGCAGGTGATTCATATTATATTGAGTGAGATTAATGTTGGAAATACTCTGAAAAAGTGGATTTCCCTTACTTATCACTCCATGGTGCTATGGGGAAGTACTAGCACGAAAGCAGTAAACATGGCAGCATATCACAACTTCCTAGTATTATGCACAAATTATCATTACTAAAATAATTTATGCAAAAATAATACCTGTAGCAGGTTTTTGATTTTTCACTTCTTGTATTGTCTTTCTTTCTTAGTGAGAACTCGTGGTTTCTTATTAAGAAAGGGAGTATGGATGAGGAAATATCTACCCTTAAGATAATAAGGAAATGTGGAGCAGAAGAAGAGTTGCAGCTGTTGGCAGGCATGATGGAAAATGAATGCAAGAGGAAAAGGAAGAAATTATCACACTCACATCTTTTACTGCTTAACATAGTGGCTCAAATTTTCCAACAAGTGTTGGGCTTAGACTCAATACTATTCTTTGGAGCATTACTTCTACAATTAGCTAGATACACCTATAATGCCTCATTTGTTGCTTCGCTCATTGCCTGAGTTGTTCGGGCTGGAGTTGCTGGACTCACTTATCTGAGTTATAGCTTCTTCGGCCGACGGAGGAATATAGTCTCGGCATGTTTAGTCATGATTTTAGCACATGTACTTCTTCATTTCTTTCTTATTTAGGTTTTCTTTGTATATATCAATTTTTATTAACGGAAATATAGCATATGTAACTTGATATTAGTTTTCTCAAATTTTTTCAGGTTTCCTTGCTGGGTCTCGTCCGTTTGGTTGAAGAGCATATCTTTCAACTGAGCCAAAAGAGTGCCTGTGTTGGCATGGAATTTTCTATACCCCTCATAGGCTGCTATTCAATATTCTCGGGGCCTTCTGAGTGGACTGAAGAATCATACGCCGAAGAGATTAGAGCGTTAGGCGCATGCTGGGAGATGATCATATATTTTCTCATGTCCTTAATCATGAATCCAGCCGTTTTGCTGCTCCTTTCTGCTCTCAAGGCCTGGATATTCATGCCATTTGCTGCTCTGACACTGGGAATGTGCTTCTCAATATATAAATTTTTGCCCGAGAGAGATTTTGATTTTCTTTTCTATTTAAGTGGAATCTACTGTAGTAAATTTTATCCTAGTATTATGCACAAATTATCATTACTAAAATAATTTATGCAAAAATAATACCTCATCGTAGCAGTGCTTTCAAATGTAAAAAGATGCACAAAATATGCACATGACTCATTTCTTAACTTCTTTATGGACTAAAATCGCATATTTACTTTATTGTTGTGAAAAGAACTCATGAAGTAACATCAATCTCTCTTGCATGCACAAAAATTCTCTCAATATAATATTCGTAATAAGATCAAAATTTTCTATGTTATGAGATATGAAATATCATAATATATAATTTTAAATCTTTTCTCTTTCATATTGCATGTCATACTTAAAAATCTTACAATTTTGCAGGTGATTCATATTATAATGAGTGAGAATAATGTTGGAATAAGGTGACAAAGTGAATTTCCCTTACTTATCATTCCATGGTGCTATGAGGAAGTACTAGCACGAAAGCAGTAAACATGGCAGCATCTCACAAGTTCATTTATGGTTGGAGATGGTCATTTGCCTGTAGCAGGTTTTTGAATTTTCCACTTCTTGTATTGTCTTTCTTTCTTAGTGAGAACTCGTGCTTTCTTATTAAGAAAGGGCGTATGGATGGGGAAATATCTACCCTTAAGATGATAAGGAAATGTGGAGCAGAAGAAGAACTGCAGTTGTTGGCAGGCATGATGGAAAATGAATGCAAGAGGAAAAGGAAGAAATTACCACACTCGCACCTTTTACAGCTTAACATAGTGGCTCAAATTTTTAAGCAAGTGTTGGGCTTAGACTCAATACTATTCTTTGGACCATTACTTCTGCAATCAGCTAGATACACCTATCATGCCTCATTTGTCTCTCCCCTCATTGCCGGAGTTGTTCGGGCTGGAGTTGCTGGACTTACTTATCCGAGTTATAGCTTTTTTGGCCGACGGAGGAATCTAGTCTCAGCATGTTTAGTCATGATTTTAGCACATGTACTTCTTCATTTCATTTTTATTTAGCTTTTCTTGTATATATCAATTTTTAGTAACGGAAATATAGCATATGTAACTTGATATTTGGTTTCTCAGATTTTTCCAGATTTTCTTGCTGGATCTCTTCCGTTTGGTAGAAGACCATATCTTTCAACTGAGCCAAAAGAGTGCCTGTGCTGGCATGGCATATTCCATACCCCTCATATGCTGCTATTCAATGTTCCCGGGGCCTTCTGAGCGGACTTAAGAATAATACGCTGAAGACATTAGAGCGTTAAGCGTATGCCGGGAGACGATCAAATATTTTCTAATGTCCCTAATCATGAATCCAGCCGTTTTGCTCCTCCTTTGTGCTCTCAAGGCTTGGATATTCATGCTATTTGCTGCTTTGACACTGGGAATGTGCTTCTTAATTTATAATTTTTTGCCCGAGAGAGACTTTGATTTTCTTTTCTATTTAAGTGGAATCTACTATAGTAAAGTTTATACTAGCATTATGCACATATTATCATTAATAAAATAATTTCCGCAAAAATAATACCTTACCCTAGCAGTGTTTTCAAATGGAAAAAGATGCACAAAATATGCACATGACTCATTTCTTAACTTCTTTTAGGACTAAAATCTCATATTTACTTTATTATTGTTAAAAACACTCATCAAGTAACATTAATCTCTCTTGCATGCACATAAATTCTCTCAATATAATATTCGTAATAAGATCAAAATTTTCTAGGTTGTGAGATGGGAAATATCAAAATATATAATTTTAAATCTTTTGTCCTTCATATTGCATGTCATACTTAAAAACATTACAATCTTGGAGGTGATTAATATTATATTGAGTAAGATTAATGTTGAAAATAAGGTTACAAAGTGGATTTCCCTTACTTATAACTCCATGGTGCTATGGGGAAGTACTAGCATGAAAGCAGTAAACATGGCAGCATCTCACAACTTCCGTTATGGTTGGAGATGGTCATTTTCCTGTAGCAGGTTTTTGGCTTTTCCACTTCTTGTATTGTCTTTCTTTGTTAGTGAGACCTCATGGTTTTTTATTAAGAAAGGGCGTATGGATGAGGAAATATCTACCCTTAAGATGATGAGGAAATGTGGAGCAGAAGAAGAGCTGCAGCTGTTGGCAGGCAAGATGGAAAATGAATGCAAGAGGAAAAGGAAGAAATTATCACACTCGCACTTTATACTGCTTAACATAGTGGCTCAAATTTTCCAGCAAGTGTTGGGCATAGACTCAATACTATTCTTTGGACCATTACTTTTGCAATCAGCTAGATACACCTATAATGCCTCATTTGTTGCTCCGCTCATTGCCTGAGTAGTTCGGGCTGGAGTTGCTGGACTAACTTATTCGAGTTATAGCTTCTTCGGCCGACGGAGGAATCTAGTCTCAGCATGTTTAGTCATGATTTTAGCACATGTACTTCTTCATTTCTTTCTTATTCAGGTTTTTTTTGTATATATCAATTTTTATTAACAGAAATATAGCATATGTAACTAGATATTAGTTTTATCAGATTTTTCCAGGTTTCCTTGTTGGGTCTCTTCCATTTGGTATAAGACCATATCTTTCAACTGAGCTGAAAGAGTGCCGGTGTTGGCATGGAATTTTCCATAACCCTCATAGGCTGCTATTCAATGTTCTCGGGGCCTTCTGAGTGGACTGAAGAATCTTACGCTGAAGAGATTAGAGCATTAGTCGCATGCTGGGAGACGATCATATATTTGCTCATGTCCCTAATCATGAATCCAGCCGTTTTGCTGCTCCTTTCTGCTCTCAAGGATTGGATATTCATGCCATTTGCTGCTCTGACACTAGGAATGTGCTTCTCAATATATAAATTTTTGCCCGGGAGAGACTTTGATTTTCTTTTCTATTTAAGTGGAATATGCACAAAGTATGCACATGACTCATTTCTTAACTTCTTTAAGGACTAAAATCTCATATTTACTTTATTGTTGTGAAAAAAACTCATCAATTAACATTAATCTCTCTTGCATGCACATAAATTCTCTCAATATAATATTCGTTATAAGATCAGTATTTTCTATGTTGTGAGATAGGAAATATCATAATATATAATTTTAAATCTTTTCTCCTTCATAATGCATGTCATACTTAAAAATGTTACAATCTTGCAGGTGATTCATATTATATTGAGTGAGATTAATGTTGAAAATAAGGTGACGATGTGGATTTCCCTTACTTATCACTCCATGGTGCTATGGGGAAGTACTAGCACGAAAGCAGTAAACATGGCATCATCTCACAACTTCCGTTATGATTGGACATGGTCATTTGCCTGTAGCAGGATTTTAGCTTTTCCACTTCTTGTATTGTCTTTCTTTCTTAGTGAGACCTAGTGGTTTCTTATTAAGAAAGGGCATATTGATGAGGAAATATCTACCCTTTAGATGATGAGGAATTGTGGAGCAGAAGAAGAGCTGCAGATGTTGGCAGGCATGATGCCCCTGTACTGCATATTTACTTTGGGACTACGGAACGGTATTCCGGGAGATCCCCTTGTCTTGCATATATACTTTGGGACTACGGAATGGTATTCCGGGATATCCCCCTGCACATTTACTTTGGGACTACGGAACGGTATTCCGGGAGATCCCCCTGCTCGTTTACGTTTGGGAATCAGAGACGGTATCTCGGGAGATCCCCTGTTGTGTTTCTGTGTACTGAGTTGTTACCTTCTNCGGGAGATCCCCTGTTGTGTTTCTGTGTTCTGAGTTATTACCTTCTATGATTTCATTGTTAGACTCTGATGTATAGAGACTTCAAGGTATATTTTCCGCGTCTGCAGACCTCGGAGTCCCCTTCTACTCTTTTTCATGTCCATTATCTTCTATATTTTTCCTTGTTAGACTATGATGTATAGAGACACTAGATCTTTCCTTTTGTAGTTTGTGATTCACGATGTTTTGGGTTTTGGTATTTGTTGTGTATTTTTTTGAAAAGTTGGTTAAATTTATATTTTTATTTCATTATTCCGCAAATGTTAGGCTTACCTAGTTGTAGAGACTAGGTGCCATCACAATGTCACACAGAGGGGACTGGGTCGTGGCACTGTTATTCAATGTTCTCGGGGCCTTCTGTGTGGACTAAAGAATCAGTCCAGCAGACTGGCCCGAGCCAGTCACAGCAGCCACGCTCTCCCAGAGCTTGTTTTGAGTGTGGCGACAATCTCCACGTGGTGAGGGATTGCCCCAGGATTAGGAGGGGTGCACCTCCACAGACGTTTCAGCCGCAGCGTGCTCCACCAGGTCCTCAGGCTATGATTACAGCACCAGCTGCCACCCCACCTGCTCAACCAGCTCGAGGTGGAGGTCGGGGAGGTAGAGGTCACCCTAGAGGGGGAGGCCAGGCCAGATATTATGCACTTCCTGCTCGTACAGAGGCAGTTGCTTCTAATTCTTTCATTACAGGTATTGTTCCAGTCTGTCCTAGAGATGCGTCGGTATTATTTGACCCAGGCTCTACATATTCTTATGTGTCCTCTTATTTTGCCATGTATTTGGGTGTATCTCGGGATTTTTTCAGTTCCCTATTTATGTATCTACTCCTGTGGGAGATTCTCTTATTGTGGACCGCATGTATCGGTCGTGTTTGATTGCTCTTAGTGGTTTTGAGACCAGAGCTGATTTATTATTGCTCAGCATGGTGGACTTTGATATTATTTTGGGCATGGACTGGTTGTCTCCCCATTATACTATTCTTGATTGTCACGCTAAAACCGTGACGTTGGCTATGACAGGTTTACCACGATTAGAGTGGAGAGGTACCTTAGAGTATACTCCCAGCAGAGTTATTTCTTTTCTTAAAGCTCAACGAATGGTTGAGTAGGGGTGTGACGCGTATCTAGCTTATGTGAGAGATGTCACTATTGATACCCTTACAGTTGAGTCAGTTCCAGTAGAGAGGGACTTTCCAGATATGTTTCTAGCTGATCTTTTGGGCATGCCGCCCGACAAAGATATTGATTTTGGCATTGATTTATTGCCGGGCTCTCAGACCGTCTCTATTCCTCCATATCGTATGGCTCCTCCTGAATTGAAGGAGTTGAAAGAGAAGTTACAAGAATTGCTTGATAAAGGATTCATTCGGCCCAGTGTGTCACCTTGGGGTGCTCCTGTCTTATTTGTGAAGAAGAAGGATGGTTCTATGCAGATGTGTATTGATTACTGCTAGTTGAACAAAGTCACAGTAAAGAACAGGTACCCATTGCCGCGTATTGATGACTTATTTGATCAGTTACAGGGTGCTAGAGTATTTTCCAAGATTGACTTACGTTCAGGTTATCATCAGTTGAAGATTCGGGAGCCGGATATCCCGAAGACTGCTTTCAGGACCAGATATGGTCACTATGAGTTTCTTGTCATGTCATTAGGGCTGACCAATGCCCCAGCAGCCTGTATGCATTTGATGCACAGTGTGTTCCGGCCTTATCTTGATTCCTTCGTCATTGTATTTATTGATGACATCCCGGTATATTCCCGGTCTCGGAAAGATCATGAGCAGCACCTGAAGACCGTACTTCAGACTTTGAGGGAGAAGTTGTTGTATCCATTCATGGTTGGAGAGCGAGTCTTGCTCCGGGTTTCGCCTATGAAGGGGGTTATGAGGTTTGGGAANTGGATCAAGGTAGATCCGAAGAAGATTGAAGTAGTGCAGAGTTGGCCCAGGCCGTCCTCGGCTACAGAGTTCCGGAGTTTTCTTGGTCTGGCGGGGTATTACCGTTGTTTTGTAGAGGGATTCTCATCTATTGCAGCACCTATGACCAGGCTGACCCAGAAGGGTGCTCCGTTCAGGTGGACAGAGGAATGTGAGGAGAGCTTTCAGAAGCTCAAGACAACTTTGACTACAGCCCCAGTATTGGTATTACCTATAGGTTCGGGGTCTTATACTGTATATTGTGATGCATCGCGTATTGGTCTAGGTGCAGTGTTGATGCAGGACGGTAGGGTGATTGCCTATGCGTCCAGATAGATGAAGGTGCACGAAAAGAACTATCATGTCCATGACCTTGAGTTAGCAGCTATTGTTCATTCCTTGAAGATATGGATGCATTATTTGTACGGTGTTCCTTGTGAGATTTATACTGATCATAAGAGTTTGCAGCATCTGTTTAAGCAGAAAGATCTTAACTTACATTAGTATAAGTGGTTGGAGCTGCTAAAGGATTATGATATCATAATATTCCACCACCCTGGGAAGGCCAATGTGGTGGACGATGCTTTGAGTCGCCGGGTAGGGAGTTTGGGGAGTTTAGCATATCTACCAGCAGCAGAGAGGCCATTGGCGTTGGATGTTCAGGCCTTAGCCAGCCAGTTTGTGAGATTG
>AWOL01S0006316.1:21895-34628 GCA_000715115.1 Nicotiana otophora
GAGCTGGAGTTGGTGGACTCACTTATCAGAGTTATAGTTTCATCGGCCGACGGGGGAATCCAGTCTCGGCATGTTTAGGCATGATTTTAGCACATGTACTTCTTCTTTTCTTTCTTATTTAGGTTTTCTTTATATATATCAATTTTTATTAACTTATTTGAGATCCTCAGTTTACTTCGCATTTCTGGAAGGTAGTACAGAGTGAGTTGTGGACTCGAGTAGAGCTCAGCACAGCCTTTCATCCGCAGAACGGTGGGCAATCCGAGCGGATGGTTCAGATCTTGGAGGATATGCTTAGGGCATGTATCATTGACTTTGGAGGGTAGTGGGATCGATTATTGCCTTTGGCCGAGTTTGCTTATGACTCATTTGTTATCTTCTTTAAGGACTAAAATCTCATATTTACTTTATTGTTGTGAAAATAACTCATCAAGTAACATTAATCTTTGTTGCGTGCACAAAATTCTCTTAATATAATATTCGTAATAAGATTTATTTACTTTGAAATATATCCATTCCCTATTCGTGGAGGATGACTTAATGTACGTTTCATCATTTCTCATTTGGCTTGTGCCAAATTAGTTTCTGGAAATATGAGTGTTCAAGGATAGTATAATCCAACTAACCATTATTTGCATTTGATATGTTGTGAAATAGGAAATATCATAATATATAGTTTAAAAGCTTTTGTGCATCATATTGCATGTTCTACTTAAACAAGTTACAATCTGGCAGGTGATTCACATTATATTGAGTGAGATTAATGTTGGAAAGGCACAAAAGTGGATTTTCCTTTCTTGTAACTCCATGGTGCTATGGGGAAGTACTAGCACGAAAGCAATAAACATGGGAATATCTCACAACTTCCGTTCTCAGATAGTCATTTGCAAGTAGCAGGTTTTTGGCTTTGCCAATTCTTGTATTATTTTTCTTTCTTAGTGAGACCCCGTGGTTTCTCATTAAGAAGGGCATATGGAGGAGGCAATAGCATCCCTTAAGATTTTGAGGAAATGTGGAGCAGAAGCAGAGCTACAGATGTTGGCAGGCATGATGTAAAATGAAGGCAAAAGGAAAAGGAAGAAACTATCACACTCGCCCCTTTTACTGTTTAACATAGTGGCTCAAACTTTCCAGCAAGTGTTGGGCTTAGATTCAATACTATTCTTTGGACCATTACTTCTGTAGTCAGCTAGATACACCTATTATGCCTCATTTGTCGCTCCACTCATTGCCAGAGTTGTTCGGGCTGGAATTGCTGGACTCACTTATCCGAGTTATAGCTTCTTCGACCGACGGAGGAATCTTCTTTCGGCATGTTTAGTCATGATTTTAGCACATGTACTTCTTCATTTCTTTCTTATTTAGGTTTCTTTGTATATATCAATTTTTATTAAGGGAAATATAGCATATGTAACTTGATATTAATTTTCTTAGATTTTTTCAGGTTTCCTTGCTGGGTCTCTTCCGTTTGGTAGAAGATCATATCTTTCCACTAATCCAAAAGAGTACCTGTGTTGGCATGGAATTTACCATACCCCTCATAGGCTGCTATTCAATGTTCTCGGGGCCTTCTGAGTGGACTGAAGAATCGTACGCTGAAGAGATTAGAGCGTTAGGCGCATGCTGGGAGACGATCATATATTTGCTCATGTCCCTAATCATGAATCCAGTCATTTTGCTGCTTCTTTATGCTCTCAAGGCTTGGATATTCATGTCATTTGTTGCTCTGACACTGGGAATATGCTTCTCAATATATAAATTGTTGCCCAAGAGAGACTTTTATTTTCTTTTCTATTTAAGTGGAATCTACTATAGTAAATTGTATACTAGCATTATGCACAAATTATCATCACTAAAATAATTTACGCAAAATTAATACCTCACCCTAGAAGTGCTTTCAAATGAAAAACGAGGCACAGGATATGCACATGACTCATTTCTTGACTTCTTTTAGGACTAAAATCTCATATTTACTTTATTGTTGTGAAAATAACTTATCAAGTAACATTAATCTCTCTTGCATGCACATAAATTCTCTCAATATAATATTCGTAATAAGATCAGAATTTTCTATATTGTGAGACAGGAAATATCAGAATATAAAATTTTAAATCTTTTCTCCTTCATATTGCATGTCATACTTAAAAATGCTACAATCTTGCAGGTGATTCATATTATATTGAGTGAGATTAATGTTGGAAATAAGGTGACAAAGTAGATTTCCCTTACTTATAAATCCATGGTGTTATGGGGAAGTACTAGCACGAAAGCAGTAAACATGGCAGCATCTCACAACTTCCGTTATGGTTGAAGATAGTCATTTGCCTGTAGCAGGTTTTTGAATTTTTCACTTCTTGTATTGTCTTTCTTTCTTAGTGAGACCTCGTGGTTTCTTATTAAGAAAGGGCGTATGGATAAGGACATATCTACCCTTAAGATGATAAGGAAATGTGGAGAATAAGAAGAGCTGCAGCTGTTGGCAGGCATGATGGAAAATGAATGCAAAAGGAAAAGGAAGAAATTATCACACTCGCACCTTTTTATGCTTAACATAGTGGCTCAAATTTTCCAGCAAGTGTTGGGCTTAGACTCAATACTATTCTTTGGACCATTACTTCTGCAATCAGCTAGATACACCTATAATGCCTCATTTGTTGCTCCGCTCATTGCCTGCGTTGTTCGGGCTGGAGTTGCTGGACTCACTTATTCGAGTTATAGCTTCTAGGCCAACGGAGGAATCTAGTCTCGGCATGTTTAGTCATGATATTAGCACATGTACTTCTTCATTTCTTTCTTATTTAGGTTTTTTTTTGTATATATCAATTTTTATTAACAGAAATATAGCATATGTAACTAGATATTAGTTTTCTCAGATTGTTTCGGGTTTCCTTGATGGGTCTCTTCCGTTTGGTATAAGACCATATCTTTCAACTGATCCGAAAGAGTGCCGGTGTTGGCATGGAATTTTCCATACCCCTCATAGGCTGCTATTCAATATTCTCGGGGCCTTCTTAGTGGACTAAAGAATCTTACGCTGAAGAGATTAGAGCATTAGGCGCATGCTTGGAGACGATCATATATTTGCTCATGTCCCTAATCATGAATCCAGCCGTTTTGCTGCTCTTTTCTACTCTCAAGGGTTGGATATTCATGCAATTTGCTGCTCTGACACTAGGAATGTGCTTCTCAATATATAAATTTTTGCCCGAGAGAGACTTAGATTTCATTTTCTATTTAAGTGGAATCTACTATAGTAAATTTTATACTAGCATTATGCACAAATAATCATTACAAAAATAATTTACGCAAAATTAATACCTCACCCTATCAGTGCTTTCAAATGGAAAACAATGCACAAGATATGCACATGACTCATTTCTTAACTTCTTTAAGGACTAAAATCTCATATTTACTTTATTGTTGTGAAAAATGCTCATCAAGTAACATTAATGTCTCTTGCATGCACATAAAGTCTCTCAATATAATATTCGTAATAAGATCAGAATTTTCTATGTTGTGAGATAGAAAATATCAGAATATATAATTTCAAATCTTTTCTCCTTCATATTGCATGTCATAATTAAAAAAGTTACAATCTTGCAGGTGATTCATATTATATTGAGTGAGATTAATGTTGTAAATACTCTGAAAAAGTGGATTTCCCTTACTTATCACTCCATGGTGCTATGGGGAAGTACTAGCACGAAAGCAGTAAACATGGCGGCACCTCACAACTTCCTTTATGGTTGGAGATGGTCATTTGCCTGTAGCAGATTTTTGGCTTTTCCACTTCTTGTATTGTCTTTCTTTCTTAGTTAGACCTCATGGTTTCTTATTAAGAAAGGGCGTATGGATGAGGAAATATCTACCCTTAAGATGATGAGGAAATGTGGAGCAGAGGAAGAGCTGTAGTTGTTGGCAGGCATGAAGGAAAATGAATGCAAGAGGAAAAGGAAGAAATTATCACACTCGCACCTTTTACTGTTTAACATAGTGGCTCACATTTTCCAGCAAGTGTTGCGCTTAGACTCAATACTATTATTTTGACCATTACTTCTGCAATCAGCTAGATACACCTATAATGCCTCATTTGTTGCTCCGCTCATTGCCTGAGTTGTTCGGGCTGGAGTTCCTGGACTCACTTATTCGAGTTATAACTTCTTCGGCCGATGGAGGAATCTAGTCTCGACATGTTTAGTCATGATTTTAGCACATGTACTTCTTCATTTCTTTCTTATTTAGGTTTCTTTTTGTATATATCAATTTTTATTAACGAAAATATAGCATATGTAACTTGATATTAGTTTTCTCAGATTTTTCCAGGTTTCCTTGCTTGGTCTCTTCCGTTTGGTAGAAGACCATATCTTTCAACTGAGCCGAAGGAGTGCCGGTGTTGGCATGGAATTTCCCATACCCCTCATAGGTTGCTATTTAATGTTCTCGGGGTCTTATGAGTGGACTGAAGAATCTTACGCTGAAGAGATTAGAGCATTAGGCGCATGCTGGGAGACGATCATATATTTCCTCATGTCCCTAATCATGAATCCAGCAGTTTTGCTGCTCCTTTCTGCTCTCAAGGGTTGGATATTCATGCCATTTGCTGCTCTGACACTAGGAATGTGCTTCTCAATATATAATTTTTGCCCGAGAGAGACTTTGATTTTCTTTTCTGTTTAAGTGGAATCTACTATAGTAAATTGTATACTAGCATTATGCACTAATAATCATTACTAAAATAATTTTCGCAAAACTAATACTTCACCGTAGCAATGCTTTCAAATGGAAAAAGATGCACAAAGTATGCACATGACTCATTTCTTAACTTCTTTAAGGACTAAAATCTCATATTTACTTTATTGTTGTGAAAAAAACTCATCAAGTAACATTAATCTCTCTTGCATGCACATAAATTCTCTCAATATAATATTCGTTATAAGATCAGAATTTTCTCTGTCGTGAGATAGGAAATATCAGAATATATAATTTTAAATCTTTTGTCCTTCATATTGCAAGTCATACTTAAAAAGGTTACAATCTTGCAGGTGATTCATATTATATTGAGTGAGATTAATGTTGGAAATAAGGTGACAAACTAGATTTCCCTTACTTATAACTCCATGGTGCTATGTTGAAGTACTAGCACGAAAGCAGTAAACATGGCATCATCTCACAACTTCCGTTATGATTGGACATGGTCATTTGCCTGTAGCAGGATTTTAGCTTTTCCACTTCTTGTATTGTCTTTCTTTCTTAGTGAGACCTAGTGGTTTCTTATTAAGAAAGGGCATATTGATGAGGAAATATCTACCCTTTAGATGATGAGGAATCGTTGAGCAGAAGAAGAGCTGCAGATGTTGGCAAGCATGATGGAAAATAAATGCAAGAGGAAAAGGAAGAAATTATCACACTCCCACCTTTTACTGCTTAACATAGTGGCTCAAATTTTCCAGCAAGTGTTGGGCTTAGACTCTATATTATTCTTTGGACCATTACTTCTCCAATCAGCTAGATACACCTATAATGCCTCATTTGTCGCTCCGCTCATTGCTGGAGTTATTCGGGCTGGAGTTGCTGGACTCACTTATCCGAGTAACAACTTCTTCGGCCGATGAAGGACTCTAGTCTCGGCATGTTTAGTCATGATTTTAGCACATGTACTTCTTCATTTCTTTCTTATTTAGGTTTTCTTTGTATATATCAATTTTTATTAACGAACATATAGCATATGTAACTTGATATTAGTTTTATCATAATTTTCCAGGTTTCCTTGCTGGGTCTCTTCCGTTTGGTAGAAGATCATATCTTTCAACTGAGCCGAAAGAGTGCCTGTGTTGGCATGGAATTTTCCATACCCCTCATAGGCTGCTATTCAATATTCTCGGGGCTTTCTGAGTGGACTGAAGAATCATACGCAGAAGAGATTAGAGCGTTATGCGCATGCTGGGAGACGATGATATATTTGCTCATGTCCCTAATCATGAATCCAGACGTTTTGCTGCTCCTTTCTGCTCTCAAGACTTGGATATTCATGCCATTTGCTGCTCTGACACTGGGAATGTTCTTCTCAATATATAAAATTTTGCCCGAGAGAGACTTTGATTTTCTTTTCTATTTAAGTGGAATCTATTATAGTAAAATTTATACTAGCATTATGCACAAATTATCATTACTAAAATAATTTACGCAAAAATAATACCTCACCCTAGCAGTGCTTTCAAATGGAAAAAGATGCGCAAAGTATGCACATTACTCATTTCTTAACTTCTTTAAGGACTAAAATCTCATATTTACTTTATTGTTGTGAAAAGGACTCATCAAGTAACATTAATCTCTCTTGCATGCACATAAATTCTCTCAATATAATATTCCTTATAAGATCAGAATTTTCTATGTCGTGAGATAGGAAATATCAGAATATATAATTTTAAATCTTGTCCTTCATATTGCATGTCATACTTAAAAGGTTACAATCTTGCAGGTGATTCATATTATATTGAGTGAGATTAATGTTGGAAATAAGGTGACAAACTGGATTTCCTTTACTTATAACTCCATGGTGCTATGTTGAAGTACTAGCACGAAAGCAGTAAACATGGCATCATCTCACAACTTCCATTATGATTGGAGATGGTCATTTGCTTGTAGCAGGATTTTAGCTTTTCCACTTCTTGTATTGTCTTTCTTTCTTAGTGAGACCTAGTGGTTTCTTATTAAGAAAGGGCATATGGATGAGGAAATATCTACCCTTAAGATGATGAGGAAAGGTGGAGCAGAAGAAGAGCTGCAGATGTTGGCAGACATGATGGAAAATGAATACAAGAGGAAAAGGGTGAAATTATCACACTCGCACATTTTACTGCTTAACATAGTGGCTCAAATTTTCCAGCATGTGTTGGTCTTAGACTCTATACTATTCTTTGGACCATTACTTCTGCAATCAGCTAGATACACCTATAATGCCTTATTTGTCGCTCCGCTCATTGCAGGAGTTATTCGGGCTGAAGTTGCTAGACTCACTTATCCGAGTAACAACTTCTTCGGCCGATGGAGGACTCTAGTCTCGACATGTTTAGTCATGATTTTAGCACATGTACTTCTTCATTTCTTTCTTATTTAGGTTTTCTTTGTATATATCAATTTTTATTAACGAACATATAGCATATGTAACTTGATATTAGTTTTCTCATAATTTTCAAGGTTTCCTTGCTGGGTCTCTTCCGTTTGGTAGAAGACCATATCTTTCAGCTGAGCCAAAAGAGTGCCTGTGTTGGCATGGAATTTTCCATACCCCTCATAGGCTGCTTGTAACGACCCGGCCGGTCATTTTGAGAGTTAGAGCCCTGAACCCCTATTAACTGCTTTTTCCATATCTATTTCTGCTATTGTGACTTGCCGGGATAATTGTTTTTAAGTTTCAGAGTGTTTTGGGACACTTAGTCCCTAAATGAGAGCTTAAGTCTTAGAATTTGGACCGTAGTCGGAACAGTATGAAGACGGATCCGGAATAGAATTTCGTCGATTCTGTTAGCTCCGTTGAGTGATTTTGAGCTTAGGAGCGCATCCAGAATGTGTTTTAGAGGTCTGTAGTAGATTTAGTCTTGAATTGGCGAAAGTTAGATTTTCGGCGATTTCTGTCGATAGTGAAAATTTTTATATTGAGTTTGGAATGGATTTCCGAAAGTGGCTGTAGATTCGTAGTGTTATTTTGTGACCTATGTGTAAAATTTGAGGTAATTCGGATTTGGGGTGAAAAAATGAGAAAAGTTCTTAGACCGGATTTTAGGGTTTTGATCGAGATTTTGGGGTCGGATTTTAGTAATTTTGATATGGTTAGACTCGTGAGTGAATGAGCTTTCGTATTTTATGTCTTTTATCAAATTTCGAGAAGTGGGTCCCACGGGCGATTTTGAGTTAATTTTGGAAGTTTCGTTAAAATATTGATTTCGGTAATTAGATGAGTCTATTATTGTTGTAATTATGATATTTAATTGCTTTTGGCTAGATTTGGGCCATTCAGAGCCGGATATTCGTGGAAAGGGCATTCTTACAGATTGATTGAGCTTGACTCGAGGTAAGTGGCTTGCCTAACTTTGTGTTGGGAAAATCCCCTTAAGATTTGGAACTATTGTGATATGTGAGTGTCGTGTACGTGAGGTGACGAGTACGTACACNCTTATTTAGGTTTTCTTTGTATATATCAATTTTTATTAACGAACATATAGCATATGTAACTTGATATTAGTTTTCTCATAATTTTCCAGGTTTCCTTGCTGGGTCTCTTCTGTTTGGTAGAAGACCATATCTTTCAACTGAGCCAAAAGAGTGCCTGTGTTGGCATGGAATTTTTCATACCCCTCATAGGCTGCTTGTAACGACCCGGCCAGACGTTGTGAGAGTTAGAGCCCTAAACCCCTATTAACTGCTTTTCCCATATCTATTTCTGCTATTGTGACTTGCCGGGATGGTTGTTTTTAAGTTTCGAAGTGTTTTGGGACACTTAGTCCTTAAATGAGAGCTAAAGTCTTAGAATTTGGACCATAGTCGGAACTGTGTGAAGACGGATCCGGAATAGAATTCCGTCGACTCTATTAGCTCGTTGAGTGATTTTGAGCTTAGGAGCGCGTACGGAATGTATTTTGGAGGTCTATAGTAGATTTAGGCTTGAATTGGCGGAAATTAGATTTTCGGCGATTTCGGACGATAGTGGAAATTTTGATATCGAGTTTGGAATGGATTTCCGAAAGTGGCTGTAGAATAGTAGTGTCATTTTGTGACCTATGTGTAAAATTTTAGGTAATTCGGATTTGGGGTGAAAAATTGAAAAAAGTTCTTAGGCCGGAGTTTGGGGTTTTGATCGAAATTTTTGGGTCGGATTTTAGTAATTTTGATATGGTTAGACTCATGAGTGAATGAGCTTTCGTATTTTATGTCTTTTACCCGATTTCGAGAAGTGGGCCCCATGGACGATTTTGAGTTAATTTCGAAAGTTTCGTTAAAATGTTGATTTCGGTAATTAGATGAGTCTATTATTGTTGTAATTATGATATTTAATTGCTTTTGGCTAGATTTAGGCCATTCAGAGCCGGACATTCGTGGAAAGGGCATTCTTACAGATTGATTGAGCTTGACTCGAGGTAAGTGGCTTGCCTAACTTTGTGTTGGGAAAATCCCCTTAAGATTTGGAACTATTGTGATATGTGAGTGTCGTGTACGTGAGGTGACGAGTACGTACACAGGCTAGTTGTGGTAAAACCCGATTTTCTTACTGAGTAGCAACATGTTTTCCTGTTATTTTGAGTTATACCATTTTAATGAGTACTAATCTATTTTCATTCTTAATTGAGTTATTCCAATATGTGTAGCTATCATGTTTAGTCTAATACAACATGTCTACGTGTCTTAATTGTTTATGTGAATTATGTGCACCATGCTTAGTGAAATTCCTGCTTCTTCCCTGACTGGTATTTAGTCTAAATTGTAAGAATTTCGTGATGTAGTTGTTTTTCTATCATTCGCGCTGCATATTTACTTTGGTACTACGGAACGGTATTCTGGGAGGTCCCCATGTACTGCATATTTACTTTGGTACTACGGAACGGTATTCTGGGAGATCCCCCTGTACTGTATATTTACTTTGGGATTACGGAACTGTATTCCAGGAGATCCCCTTGTACTGCATATTTACTTTGGGACTACGGAACAGTATTCCGGGAGATCCCCCTATCTTACATATTTACTTTGGGACTACGGAACGGTATTCCGGGAGATCCCCCTGCACATTTACTTTGGGACTACGGAACGGTATTCCAGGAGATCCCCCTGTTCATTTATGTTTGGGACTACGAGACGGTATCTCGGGACATCCGCAGTTGTGTTTTTGTGTACCGAGCTGTTACCTTCTATGATTTCATTGTTATTAAATTTTAACCTTTATTTTATTACGGTATTACACTCTATATTGTTTTATTATATATTTACCAGTAGGGCCCTGACCCGACCTTATCACTACTCGACCGAGGTTAGGCTTGGCACTTACTGGGTACCGATTGTGGTGTACTCATGCTACTCTCTGCACATATTTTTCGTGTGCAGATATAGGTGCACCTTATCAGCCGCAGTATCAGTGAGCCGGGACAGTGTTGGAGACTTCAAGGTATATCTGCCGCGTCCGCAGACCTCGGAGTCCCCTTCTACTCTTTCCCATCTCCATTATCTTCTATATTTTTCCTTGTTAGACTATGATGTATAGAGACACTAGATCTTTCCTTCTGTAGTTTGTGATTCACGGTGTTCCGGGTTTTGGGATTTGTTGTGTATTTTTTTTGAATAGTTGGTTAAATTTATATTTTTATTTCATTATTCCGCAAATGTTAGGCTTACCTAGTTGTAAAGACTAGGTGCCGTCACGACGTCACATGGAGGGGAAATTGGGTCATGACAAGTTGGTATCAGAGCTCTAGGTTCGTAGGTATCGTGAGTCACAAACTGGTTTATTAGAGTCCCGTGGATCGGTACGTAGACGTCTGTTCTTATCTTCGGGAAGCTATGGAACTGGAAAACAAATTCACTACTTTGATTCCTTGTCGTGCGAAAATTTGTTCACTTCAGAGATTCTAAATTTCTGTATTCTATTCTCTCACAGATGGTGAGGACACGTACAAGCGGATCTGATGAACAGGTACCCGCGCCCCCTGCTAGAGCCGCGAGAGGTTGGGGCGGGGGTAGAGGCCAAGGACGTCCACGTGGTGCAGCCAGAGCACCCGCACGAGCTGCTACAGAGGAGCCCCAAGTAGCTCAAGCTGGAGGGCAGACACCTGAGATACTTGTTGCTGCACCAGCCTCCCAGGAGACTCTAGCCCAGTGTCTGAGCATGTTCAACACCTTAGCTCAGGCTGGATTGATTCCACTTGCTCCTGCCACATCTCAGGCCGGGGGAGGAGCACAGACTCCTGTCGTCGGTACTCCAGAGTAGCGGGTTCAGGTCGACCAGGTTCCAGAGATTGTACCAATGCAGCCGATAGCTCCATCTCAGCCCGAGGTTAGGGCAGCAGCTTCTAAGGCGGAGCAACTCAGACTTGAGAGGTACAAGAAGTACCACCCACCTACCTTTAGCGGATTGGCTACATATGATGCTCAGGGTTTTTTGGAGGAATTTCATCGCATTCTCCGTACTATGGGCATAGCGGAGACGAGCGGGGTTTCTTTTACTACATTCCAGCTTAGAGGAGCAGCCTATCAGTAGTGGCATGCTTATGAATTGAGTAGCCCGGTTGAGGCAGCTTCACTTACATGGACTCAATTCTCGGACATGTTTTTGAGAGAGTATGTCCCTCAGAACCTCAGGGACTCATGGCGCGTGGAGTTTGAGCAGCTATGCCAAGGTTCTATTACTGTGTCAGAGTATGCAGTTCGCTTCAATGATTTGGCCCGACATGCACCGGCCTTAGTTACCACAGTTCGAGAGAGGGTTTGACGGTTTATTGAGGGTCTCCATCCCAGCATCCGGAGTAGTATGGACAGGGAATTGGAGATGGATATTTCTTATTAGCAGGCTGTGGGTATTGCCAGGAGGTTTGGGGGCATGTTTGCCCGGGATAGAGAGTAGAGGGAGGCCAAGAGGTCTCGAGAGGCTGGTTATTATTCTGGAGCTCGTGCCCTAGCAGCTCGCCATGGTAGGGGTTATGTGAGCTGCCCCGTTCATTCAGATCTTCGAGCCTCCAGCGGTGTTCCAGCACCTTCTAGACCCCAGGAGCCTTATTATGCACCGTCAGTATCTAATGTGCCTCCTACACGGGGTGTTCCTAGCAGTTAGTCCAGCTGACTGGCCCGAGCCAGTCACAGCAGCCACGCTCTCCCAGAGCTTGTTTTGAGTGTGGCAACAATCGCCACGTGGTAAGGGATTGCCCCAGGATTAGGAGGGGTGCACCTCCACAGACGTTTCAGTCGCAGCGTGCTCCACCAGGTCCTCAGGCTATGATTACAGCACCAGCTGCCACCCCACCTGCTCAACCAGCTCGAGGTGGAGGTCGGGGAGGTAGAGGTCGCCCTAGAGGGGGAGGCCAGGCCAGATATTATGCACTTCCTGCTCGTATAGAGGCAGTTGCTTCTGATTCTGTCATTACAGGTATTGTTCCAGTTTGTCATAGAGATGTGTCGGTATTATTTGACCCAGGCTCTACATATTCTTATGTGTCCTCTTATTTTGCCATGTATTTGGGTGTATCTCGGGATTCTTTGAGTTCCCTTATTTATGTATCTACTCCTGCGGGAGATTCTCTTGTTGTAGACCGCATGTATCGGTCGTGTTTGATTGCTCTTAGTGGTTTTGAGACCAGAGCCGATTTATTATTGCTCAGCATGGTGGACTTTGATATTATTTTGGGCATGGACTGGTTGTCTCCCCATTATGCTATTCTTGATTGTCACGCTAAAACCGTGACGTTGGCTATGACAGGTCTATCGCGATTAGAGTGGAGAGGTACCTTAGAGTATACTCCCCGCAGAGTTATTTCTTTTCTTAAAGCTCAACAAATGGTTGAGAAGGGGTGTGACGCGTATCTAGCTTATGTGAGAGATGTCACTATTGATACCCTTACAGTTGAGTCAATTCCAGTAGTGAGGGACTTTCCAGATGTGTTGCTAGCTGATCTTTTGGGCATGCCGCCCGACAAAGATATTGATTTTGGCATTGATTTGTTGCCGGGCTCTCAGCCCGTCTCTATTCCTCCATATC
>AWOL01S0006317.1:897-15274 GCA_000715115.1 Nicotiana otophora
TTTTTTTTTCTCTTTCCTCGAACTAGTATTCTGTATAAATGGGTTTAGTGATAAATTTGGTGTAAATTAGTTTACTTACTTTAAATCGTTTTTATTTTTCAAAATTTGTTCATATAATATTATCGTAGTGCAGATTACATGAATTTGGTTAGAGTCCCATTAGTTAAGAAGAATAAAGTTAGACTTTGTTTTTAATTGAGTTTCAACGGAAACATCATTCCGATTCATTTATTATTTTTGTGGGGTAGTTAAATAAATAACGTAACTGAAGTTTTGTCTAGACATATTTGAAGGTTTAAGTTGAAATAGTCTAATAACACTTAAGTTTTAATTGATGTTAAGATTGTTAGTTTAGGTAGTTTTGAGTCTCTGTGTCAGTAAAATAATTTCATGAATTCGGTTATATCAAATGGTCAGTTTTCTTTTAATCGTGTCTATATTTTAAAATTCAAAATCACAGTATTATATTTAATCAATATTTCTTTCTCTTTATAAACAATATAATTATTAGTGTGTGTCTGGAATTTTGGTGAGAACGTATTACTATCATTTGATTTATATTCTGTTAGAATAATATATATGAACTGCCAAAGGGTTCATACCCAAATAGATAGGAAGTAATAATATTGGGATATTCAGTTTATTTATAAGTTTGTCGAATGTGATGTCATATAGTTTAATGGAAAGAATTATATTTCATATTAATTTGTTGTATGTTGGAACTAATACAAGGAACAGTAGGGGAAATAATTTTGAGTATAGAAAACAATTGAGCCTAAATACAACTTCGAGCTTATTCCATCAATAAATAGCTCGGAGTACATATGGATTTTATAGTGAGATAAGGGTTGCGAATTAATTGAAAGCCCGTTATAAGAAATAAAATAATCAGAGTGGTAATAACAAAAATAATTGTGAGGGAGCAGCATGATCCATGAACTAATTCAAGACTCGTTCCAATAAGTAAAAGAAAAAATATTAAAAAAATATACAAATATATATCTTGAATCTAAAAGAGACAAAATAATTGAAATACTCTAAAACACTAGAAAAACTTGAGACGCACTTTAAATATTAGCCCATGTGTTCATACTCAAACCTTGGATTGATATGCTTAAATAATAAAAGGATCATGTACGCATTCCGCACCTTGATGCCTTTAAATTTAAAATAATTATGTTATAACCATGTGTACATTCCGTACCTTGGTTTAACATTTAATGTTAAAGAAGTAATTTGTGTGCGTATCGCATCTTGGTTAATACAATTAATAAAATATAATTATTAATTAAGCGGTAATAAATAAGCCATAATCAATAAAATATAAGAATAGCTAAAAATTGTTTTAAGCCTAACATTAGTCAATAAAGCGACCGTGCTAGAACCACGGGACTCGAGGGTGCCTTACACCTTTCCCTCAGTCAACAGAATTCCTTATGCAGTCTTCTATTTTCGTAGACCATAAATTAGGAGTCAAATCTTCCGTTTGATAGGGGATTCAAATAAAAGGTGACTTGGAACACCAAAACTCAATTCCAAGTGGCGACTCTAAATAATAAATAATCCTTTTTCAAAACGTCACTTTAATTGAAAAAACTCTTCTAACTCAGTCTCGTAATAGGGTTGCGGTAAAAAAGAGGTGTGACAGGCTACAACCTTCGTTTTTGAATCATCTCTAAATTCTTTGTATATCAAAAGATATAAGCTTCTGAAGTCAGACCATCGAACTTGCAGAACCTCCTGAAGTGCGGCCGCGATCAAAATTGTGTGGTCCGTACCCCGTGAAGTGTGGCCGCGATCAAAATTGTGCGTTCCGCACTTTTCCTTTGCCTCAGCACTCAAACATGTGCCCCCGCACTTCAAAAAGTTCCAGAACAACATTGGAGTGCCGAAATGCCCGCACTCACTCAAAACTCAGCTCAAAACCCACCGAGCCACTTGGGATCCCTTTCAAATATACCAACAAGTCCCGTAACATAATACGGACGTACTCGGGGTTTCAAATCATGTCAAACAATATAGAAATTACAATTCACACCTTGATTCAAATATTTGAGTTTCAAACTTTTCAATTTACAAAACTCATGCCGAAACATATTAAATGAATCCGGAATGACTTCAAATTTGGGAGACAAGTCATAAATGACATAACAAAGCTATTTCAAATTTTCAGAAATTTTAATCTGAGTCTGAAATCAATAAAGTCAACTCTGCGGTTAAACTTTGAAAATTTTTAGCCTTAAGATTTCTAGTTTCCGTTAAATAGCTATAACTTGAGCTAGGGACCTCCGAATTTGATTTCGGGCATACGCCCAAGTCCCAAATCATGATACAGATCTACCGGAACCGTCAAAATACTGATCTAGATCAGTTTTCTCAAAATATTGACCGAAGTCAACTCAGTTCAATTTTAAAGCTCTATTACATATTTTAATCAATTTTCATATAAAAACATTCCGAAAAATTATACGGATTGTGCATGCAAGTCGAGGAATGATGAATAGTTCTATCTGTGGTCTCAGAACATAAAAATAATTATTAATTTAAAGATAACCTTTTGGGTCATCACATTCTCCACCTCTAAAATAAACATTCGTCCTCGAACGGAATTAGAAAAGTACCCGAGCTGGTGAAAAGGTGTGGATATTTACTCTACATGTCCGACTCGGACTCGCAGGTAGCTTCCTTAATTGGATGACCTCTCCATTGCACCGAAACTGAAGGATAACTCTTAGATCTCAAATGTCGGACTTGCCGATCTAGAATAGCTACCCGCTCTTCTTCATAAGTCAAATCATTGTCCAATTGGACTGAGATGAAGTCTAATACTTTGGACGGATCACCATGATATTTTCGGAGAATGAACACATAAAATGCCGAATGAACGTCTGATAAGCTAGGTGGTAGTGCAAGCTGGTAGGCTAATTCACCCACCCTTTCAAGAATTTCAAAGGGTCCGATATACCTAGGGCTTAACTTGCCCTTCTTTCTTAATCTCATTACACTTTTCATAGGTGAAACCCGGAGCAATACTCTTTCTCCAGTCATGAATGCAACATCACGAACCTTATGGTTGGCATAACACTTTTGCCTAGACTGATCTGTTCTAAGTCGATCCTGAATAATCTTGACCTTGTCCAAGGCATCCTGTACCAAATCGATACCCAAAAACCGAGCCTCTCCCGGTTCAAACCAACCAACTGGTGAATGACACCGTCTTCCGTATAATGACTCATATGGAGCCATCTAAATGCTTGACTGGTAGCTGTTATTATAGGCAAGCTCCACAAGTGGAAAGAACTGATCCCAAGAACCTCCAAAGTCTATAACACATAGTGCATATCTTCCAATATATCTGAATAGTGCGCTCGGACTGTCAGTTCGTCTGAGGGTGAAATGATGTACTCAACTGAACCTGCGTGTCCAATTCTCGCTGCACTACTCTCCAAAACTGTGTACCCCGATCAGAGATGATATATACCGATACTCCATGAAGCCTAACAATCTCGCGAATGTAAACCTGAGCCAACTGCTCCGAAGAGTAAGTAGTAACCACAGGAATGAAATGGGCTGGCTTGGTCAATCTATCCACAATCACCCAAACTACATCGAACTTTCTCTGAGTCCGTGGGAGCCCAACAACGAAATCTATAGTGATCCGCTCCCATTTCCATTGTGGAATCTCTAGCTTCTGAAGTAATCCACCCGGTCACTGATGCTCATACTTCACCTACTGTCAATTTAGGCACCGAGCTACATATTCCACTATGTCTTTCTTCATCTTCCTCCACCAATAGTGTTGTCTCAAGTCCTGATACATCTTTGTAGCAACCAGATGAATGGAGTACCGCGAATTATCAGCCTCATGTAGAATCAACTCATGCAAATCATCTATATTAGGCAGACACAGCCTGCCCCGCATCCGTAATACACCATCATCTCCAATAGTGAGTTCCTTGGCATCACCGTGCTGAACTGTGTCCTTAAGGACAAGCAGATGGGGGTCATCATACTGACGTTCTCTGATACGATCATAAAGAGAGAACTGAGAAACCACACAAGCAAGAACTGGGCTCATCTCGAAAACATCCAATCTAACAAACTGGTTGGCCAAGGCCTGAACATCCAAGGCTAAAGGCCTCTCTGCTACCGGTAAGCATGTTAAGCTGCCCAAACTCTCTACCTTACGACTCAAGGCATCGGCCGCTACATTGGTCTTTCCAGGATGATAGAGAATGGTGATATCATAATCCTTAAGCAACTCCAACCATCTCCGCTATCGCAAATTAAGATCCTTATGTTTAAACAAATGATGTAAACTCCGATGATCGGTATAAACCTCACAATGTACATCGTACGAATAATGCCGCCAAATCTTTAAGGCATGAACAATGGCTGCTAACTCAAGGTCGTGGACATGATAATTCTTCTCATGTACCTTTAACTGCCTGGACGCATAGGCAATCACCCTACCATCTTGCATCAACACTGCGCCGAGACCAATACGCGATACATCACAATACACGATATACGACCCTGAACCTATAGGCAACACCAATACTGGGGATGTAGTCAAAGATGTCTTGAGCTTTTGAAAGCTCTCCTCACATTCCTCGGTCCAACTGAACGGAGCACTCTTCTGTGTTAATTTGGTCATATGTGCAGCAATATAAGAGAAACCCACTACAAATCGGCGTTAATACCCTACCAAACCAAGGAAACTTCGGATCTCCTTAGATGAGGACGGTCTGGACTAACTCTGCATTTCTTCAATATTTTTCGGATCTACCTTGATCCCTTCGCATGAAACTATATGACCCAAAACTCCCACTGAATTAAGCCAGAATTCACACTTTGAAAATTTTGCATATAATTTCTTTTCTCTCAAAGTCTGAAGCACAATTCTCAAGTGCTGCTCATGATCTTCCCCAATCCGGAAATACACTAGAATGCCGTCAATAAACACAACGACGAAAGAATCAAGATAGGGCTGAAATATACTATTCATTAAGTGCATAAATGTTGTTGGGGCATTGGTTAGCCCAAACAACATCACTAGGAACTCGTAATGACCATACCGAGTCGTGAAAGCAGCCTTCAGAATATCTGGCTCCCGAATCTTCAACTAATGATAGCCTGAACGTAAGTCGATCTTAGAGAACACTCTGCCGCCCTGAAGCTGATCAAATAGGTCATCTATACGTGGCAATGGATACATGTTCTTCACTGTAACCTTGTTCAATTGGCGGTAATCAATACACATCCGCATAGAACCATCATTCTTTTTCACAAATAAGACAGGAGCACCCCAAGGCGATACACTAGGACGAATGAACCCTTTATCAAGCAGCTCTTGCAACTGCTCTTTTAATTCTTTCAACTCTACTATAGCCATACGATATGGTGGAATAGAAATGGGTTGAGTTCCTGGTAACAAATCAATGCCAAAGTCAATATCCCTGTCGAGTGGCATACCCGGAAGTTCCGCTAGAAATACATAAGGAAAATCCCTTACTACAGGAACTGACTCCACGGCAGGAGTATCGACATTAACTTATCTCACATAGGCCAGATACGTATCACACCTCTTATCAACCATTCGTTGAGCCTTAAGAAATGAAACAACCTAGCTAGGAACATAATCCAAGGTACCTCTCCACTCTAGCCGCGATAGACCTGGCATAGCCAACATCACAGTCATGGCATAACAATCAAGGATAGCGTGATAGGGAGACAACTAGTCCATGACCAAAATAATATCGAAATCCACTATACTGAGCAATAATAAATCAACCCTGGTCTCAAAACCACTAATAACAATTAAACACGATTGATACACGCGGTCAACAATAATAGAATCACCCATGGGTATAGATACATAAATAGAAGAACTCAAAGAATCACGGGATACGCCCAAATACGGGGAAAAATAAGATGACACATAAGAATAAGTGGAGCCTGGATCAAATAAGACTGATGTATCTCTATGACAGGCCATAATAATACATGTGATAACAGAATAAGACTCCGTCCTAGCAGGAAGGGCATAATATCTGGCATGGCCTCCCCCTCTAGGGCGACCTCTACCTGTCCGACCTTTACCTGTCTGACCTTTACCTCTAGCTGGCTGTGCAGGTTACGTGCCAACTGGTACAGTAATCATGGCCTGAGAAGCCTGAGGGCCCTGTGGAATAGGTGGGGCCTGAGAAATCTGTGGAGGTGCACCCCTCCTAAATCTGGGGAAATCCCTCATTATATGACGAGTGTCACCACACTCAAAACAAGCCCTCGGAGGACATGGCTGTCGGGATTGGCTCGGGCCTGATCGACTGGACTACCCGCTGAAAGCACCCCGTACAGGAGGTACAGTAGCACCCCTAACTGGGACAACTGGCTGCACTGGTATAACCTTCGGGTCATGGTCAACCTGGGCACGTGGCTCTGGGGTACGGACGGCGGGAGTCCGTGCTCCTCCCCTACCTTGAGANATGCACTGGTATAATCTTCGGGTCATGGTCAACCTGGGCACGTGGCTCTGGGGTACGGACGGCGGGAGTCTGTGCTCCTCCCCTGCCTTGAGATGTGGAAGGAGCAAGTGGAATTAACCCTGCCTGAGCTAGAGTTCCAAACATGCTAAAAATCTGGAAGAGTCTCCTAAAGTGCAGAGGTAGTAACAGGCGTCTCAAGTGCCTACTCTCCAACTAGAGCTACTGGTGGCTCCTCTGTAGCAGTTCGTGCAGGTGTTATGGCTACACCACGTGATCTTCCTCGCCCTCTGGCACTGCCTCTGCCCTGACCCCAGTCTCTTGTGGCTCCAACAGGGGAATAGAAAGACAATGGTTTAAAATTTTGAAGCCAACAAATGTGCACGATAAGGAATCAAAGAAGTGAATATTTTTCCTAATAGTTTCATAGACTCCCGAAGATAAGTACAGACGTCTCTGTACCGATCCGCGAGACGCTACTAAACCTGCTTGTGACTCATAACATCTATGAACCTAGGGCTCTGATACCAACTTGTCACGACAAAATTCTCCCTCCATAAGACGTCGTGACGGCACCTAGTTGCTACGACTAGGTAAGCCTAACAATTGCAGAATAACGGTAATAAAAGCAGTATTTAACAACTAAGCTTCAACATATAACTATATACTGATATAATGCCACTCGGCATGTACAGGTAACTGGCACTCGAGCATAAATAATATTCCCAAAACCCAGTAGTCAGAAGCTCTAAAACTTTGTCTAGTTGTTTCTATATATCTGTAACTAGAAGAAATAAAGCGGGAACAACATAAAAGGGATAAAGAGGGACTCCGAGGTCTGCGGGCACTGGCAGATATACCTTGAAGTCTTCGGAGCAGCAGCAAGTGCGCAACTAATAGCGGAGCTGGTAGGAGGTACCTGGATCTGTACACAAAATATGTGTAGAAGAGTAGCATGAGTACACCACAATGGTACCCAGTAAGTGCCAAGCCTAACCTCGGTAGAGTAGTGACGAGGTCAGGTTCGGGCCCTACTGGGATATAATAATAAGACAGAAGATATAACTACATGATGAGAGACTGAGAGTTTAACAAAAGAGAATTTACAAAATATAACAACACAGCACATAGAGGTAAACAATAGGGGCGCTCCCGAGATACCGTCTCGTAGTCCCAAAACTAAATATAGAGGGGGATCTCCCGAGTACCGCCTCATAGTCCCAAAAGTAAATGTGCAGGAGGATCTCCCGAGGTACCACCTCGTAATCCCAAAAGTTAATATTCAAGGGTATCTCTCGAGGTACCGTCTCATACTCCCAAAAGTAAACACACAGCTCGAAATCAATAGCAACGACAATTAATAGCAGGAAATCCTACAGTTTAAGACTAAGTACGAGTCAAGGAAAAACAGGAAAATCAACTAAGCATGCTACATAGATTGCAAATAGGCATTTAATCCACGCAGAGATGCAATATTAAGCTAAACAGGATAACTAAACATGCTGGGATAACTCATTAAAGACATAACAGGTTACTACTCAATGTAAAACCGGATTTTTCAGCAATTAGCCCGTGTACACACTCGTCACTTCGCATACACGACACTCGCATATCATATAAGTGTCACAACAATACCAAATCCTAAGGGGATTTCCCCCGCACAAGGTTAGGCAAGCCACTTACCTCGCGCTAATCTCAATCAATCCACAAGAACGCCTTTTCCTCGACTTTCCGACTCCGAATGGCCCAAATCTAGCCAAAAACAATTACATACTATAAATACAACTATAATAAACTAATCTAATTAATGAAATCGAGACTTTAACAAGAATTTTAAAAATTGCTCCAAAAGGTCGACCCGGACCCACGTCTTGGAATCGGATAAAAATCACAAAATACAAACACCCATTCAACCATGAGTTCACTCGTACCAAAATTACTCAAATATGATACCAAAATCTCAATCAAAACCCAAAAGTTTGATTGAAGAACTTTTTCCACTTTTCCCCCAAATTTCTCAACCCAATTCTTAAATTAGAAGATGCATTTAATGATAGATTAGTGGGATATAACCAAAAAGAAGTGAAGAATCGTTACCCAATCGATGCCTCTGAAAATACCTCAAAATCTCGTCCGAATCCGAGCTCTCTATCTCGAGTTTTGATAAAAATGGCAAAACCCTCATTTTTGAAATATTTATATCTGCCCAGTGATTTCTTCTTCGCGAACGCGGAAACATCCTCGCGTTCGCGAAGCATAAAATGCTTCAGTCCAAAAAGTATTCATTGCGAACGCGATGTCCTAATCGCGAACTCGGAGCTTACACAGCTTGACCCTACGCGAACGCGGGACCCTCATCGTGAACGCGTAGGCTAATTACCTAGTGACCCATCTGCTCTTACTTCTATGCGAACCCGAGGACCAAATCGCGAACGCGTAGGCCTAAGATCTCTATGCTTCGCGAATGCGGGATATGCATTGCGNAACCCCAAACTTTCTCTGTAGGATGTCGTGATGGCACCTAGTCTCTAAGACTAGATAAGCCTATCAATGCGGTCGGAAAGATTTATGTTCATTCGCTCTGCTCGACTTTCGAATCCGCTTCTGTAAAGAAAGGAGAAGAGAGAGGCCTTCTTTCATTCGTCAGTATGGGGTAGGTATAACAATAGAAATATGAAATAAATAAATCTACAATTTCACATAATTATAACTCCCAAAACCCGGTAGGAATAAGTCACAAGCTTCTAAGAATTTTTTCTCAATGTCTCTTTATATCAGAGTCTAAAGAAAATAAAGAAGCAACATAATAAGGATAGAATGGGACTCAGGAGTCTGTTGACGCTGGCAGATATACCTCGAAGTCTCCGTACACACGTAGCTCACTGATATCTGGGTTGGTAGGAAGTACCTGGATCTGCACAAAAAGATGTGCATAAGCGTAGTATGAGTACACAACAATGGTACCTAGTAAGTGCCAAGTCTAACCTTGGTAGAGTAGTGACGAGGTCAGGTCAGGCCCTACTGGAATAATAAAAGAAATGGTGAAATGTTTAACAATAAAATAACAATAAATGACAATGAAAATGAATCAAGTAAGTAGTATGTCACCATTAAATTAAACAGAATAAGGGCAAATAATACCTCGCAGAAAGAAAACAGAAATTTACAACTTTAAGAAAAATCACGACAATAATCAAAGGCAAATGCATCCATAAAGAAATATCAACAAGGGCACTCCTGAGATACCGCCTCATAGTCCCAAATTATATATAAATTCGCAATATCTCATTTTCTTATATCACCGCGGGAGCCTTCACATTAAATTTTATAGAAAATATTTTTTTCGAAATAGCATCCCGCGTTTTAGCCACCCTTATCACACCGCATGACTTCTAATAGTTTCCCTACTAGCCACCCTTATCTTACCGCATGTGTTTCAATACCCAGACCTTATACCACTGCATGAGTATCAATATCACAATATATCACAATCTGCACCTCAAGNCCTTATCTTACCGCATGCATTTCAATACTCAGACCCTTATACCACTGTATGAGTATCAATATCACAATATATCACAATCTGCACCTCAAGTGCTCAAATATTTCAATTTGCCAAAATAAATCAATAACAACAATACTTTCCACAATAGGGAGCTCACGACCCAATCACAATGAGTACAAAATCTCACAAAATATTTGAGAATAAATAACTCAGCAAAAAAATAATATTTCACAACTTTTAACACATTGCCTCAATACCAAATTTAAGATATCAAATACTTCATATTAATCATATTTAAATTAAAGAAATTCAACCTTCAAATAATGAACAATATAAAAGAAACCAAGTTTCAACTAAACAGGTAAAACAATTAGCAGAAAAAGGTCAAGCAAATTTAAAGTATAAAAGTTAGATCAATGTGGAAGAATATAACAAGATAAAATAATTTAATTAATATGTAACAGTGATCTACACAATTTAAGACATAATCTTCCATATTTAGCCTGTTTACACACTCGACACCTCGTGTACACGACTCTCAATACATTATAATTATCACATCAATATCAATCCTAGGGGAAATTTCTGCCACATAAGGTTAGACAAGTCACTTATCTCAAACCACGCTCAATCAGTCAAGTATTATGCCTTTTCTCGATTTTCGAACTCCGATCAGCTCGAATCTAATCATAATTAATTTGATTCAATCAATAAAAATTATAGGAATAAATTTCATATGAAAATACAAATTTTCTAACAAAATCCGAAATTTAACCCAAAAATCGCTCGTGGGGCCCATTTCTCGAAATCGATGAAACTCATAAAATTTGATAACTCATTCAATTACGAGTCCAACTATACTAGTTTCACTTAAGTCCGACTCTGAATTGACATCAAAATCTCAAAAAATCATTTTATGAGATTTTTACAATTTTCCCCAACATTTTCATCTCAAAACACTAATTAAATGATGAAAACAATGATATATTCATGTATGTTAATCAAATCCGAGTTAGAATCACTTACCCCGATGAATTTCTTGAAAACCCGATGAAACATCGTCACAAACCGAGCTCCCAAAGTTCAAATGTGAAATAATACCCTAACCCTCGGTTATATAGTACACAATCTGACCTCTCATTGTGCTGACCGCACATTTTCTTGTGCGGCCGCGATCGAAATTGTGCGACCGCACTTCAATAGTGGTTGCACTACCAGGCTTTAGTAAATTGACCATAACTTTCTCTACATATGTCCAAATGATTATTGCTACACTTTTCTGAAACTAGATTCAAAGTTCTACAACTTTTGTTTTTGAATCATCTCTAAATTCATTGTAGATCAAAGGATATAACCATCCGAAGTCAGACCATCGAACCTGCCGAACCCCCTAAAGTGCGGCCGCGATAAAAATTGTGCGATCCGCACCCCCTAAAGTGCGGCCGCGATCAACATTGTGCGGTCCGCACCCCCTAAAGTGCGGCCACGATCAAAATTGTGCGGTCGCACCCCCTTAAGTGCGGCCGCGATCAAAATTGTGCGGTCCGCACTTTTTCTTTGCCTTAGCACTCAAAAATGTGCCCCCACACTTCCAAAAGTTCAAGAACAACATCGGAGTGCCGAAATACCCGGACTCGCTCAAAATCTCACCCCGAAATTATAACGACCCGACCGGTCGTTTTGAGTATTACAGCCCTGCTTCCCATTTTACTGCTCGAATTGTACTTTACAGTTATTGTGTGAATTGCCGAGGTAAATGGTTCGGGTCCGGTGAGGTTTTGGAATGAATTGGAACACTTAGTTCCAAGGTTTAAAGCTTAAGTTAAAATAATGACCGGATGTCGACTTATATATAAACGACCCCGGAATACAGTTTTGATGATTCCAATAGCTCAGTATGGTGATTGTGGACTTAGGAGCTTGTCGGGAAATATTTTTTGAGGTACGTAGTGGAATTAGGCTTGAAATGCCGAAAGATAAATTTTTGGGAAGTTTGACCGGGGGGTTGACTTTTTGATATCGAGGTCGGAATCCGATTCTGGAAATTGGAATAGGTCCGTAATGTGAAATGTGACTAGTGCGCAACATTTGAAGTCATTCCAGATTGATTTGATGTGTTTCAGCACAAGATGTAGAATTTGAAAGTTCAAAGTTCGTTAATTTTGAATTGAGGAGTAATTCGTCGTTTCGATGTTGTTAGGTGTGATTTGAGGCCTCAAGTAGGTCCGTGTTATGTGATGGGACTTATTGATACAATTGGTTGAGGTCCCGGGGGCCTCGGGTGAGTTTCGGATGGTTAATGGATCAAATTTGGACTTAAGGAAATGCTAACTGCTACCTATTGGTGTCATCGCACCTGCGAAGATTTTGATCGCAGGTGCGAAGATGTATGTGTGTGAAATAAGCCGCAGAAGTGGCCAAGAGTAGGACTGGGCAGTGCTCGCAGGTGCGAGGAATTTGCCGCATCTGCGAGGCCGCAGGTGCAAAGGTGTTGGCGCAGATACGGACTGGGGCTGGCCTGGGGCGAACGCAAGTGCGAAGGGTTTGCGCATCTGCGAGCCCACAGATGCGAGAAGGGCGCCACAGATGCGAGGTTTTGAAAGGTTGGCATTGTCCGCAAGCGCGCAATTTGTTCCGCAAATGCGGATGCGCAGGTGCGAGCCCAGGCACCGCAGGTGCGGAAATGCCTGGGCAGTGTTTAAAACGAGGGTTCCGAAATATTTTCTCATTTTGGCCATTTTGGAGCTCGGTTTGGACGATTTTGGAGAGGAAATTTTCCACACAACTTGGGGTAAGTGTTCTTACCTCCCTTGTAATTATATTCCATGAATTAATCTATATTTTTGGTGTAAGATTATTGAATCTTCAAGAGAAATAGAAGAAAAGTTCTATAATGTCACGAAATGAATTTTTCAAGTTTGAATAGTGATTTGGAATCAGATTTGAGTGAAATTAGTATGGTTGAACTTATAATTGGATGGGTTATCATATTTTGTGATCGTCGGATTTCGAGACGTGTGCCCCACAGGTGATGTTTGGGGCATAATTTCGGATTTTGTGGAAAATATTAGCATTTTGATATGGAATTAATTCATATAAATTGTGTGGACTGAATCAAATTAATTGTGGTAGATTCGAGCCATTCGGGGAGTTGATACGCGCATAATGGGATTTCTGGAGAATTGTTTAGCTTGCTCGACATTGGATTCGGCTTGTTCGAGGTAAGTAACTCTTCTAATATTGGAGTTGAGGGTATGAACCCTGAATATATGTATTTCGTGAATTGTTGGGAAGTGACGCACAGGCTAGGTGACGGGCGTGCACTATAGAAATTGTGACATAATTGTTTATGTGGAATTTTATAGTTAAATGATCTTGGAATTTTCCATGCATTTTATGAGTTAAAGACATTAAGCTGAAAAGCATATTAAAAATCATGTTGAGGCTATGTGCCAGCATTATTGAGACCCACAGAGGTCATATTGCTGTGAATTATTTGTTTTAAATTAAAAATTCATATTCAATCATTTTTATTTCATTGCATATCATATGTCAGTCTTTGCTGTTATTTATTGATACATCATATCATCATTTTGGGTTATTTTCATGACATTGTGAGCCCGAGAGACTGGAGAGATTGATGATTGAGTGAGGCCGAAGGCCTGATTGTGAGGATTATTATGGGATCGGGTTGCACGCCTGCAGCAGGCCTTATTGGCTTATTATGGCACGTGCGTTGTCCGTGTGGATTCTGATAAGATATTATAGCACGTGAGTTGTCCGTGCGAAACGTGAGTTCTCCGTGCAGATTATAGTGCTTGGGCTGTAGGAGCCCGTCCGGAGTCTGTACACACCCCTAGTAAGCGCAGGTACCTACTGAGTGCGAGTGTCGAGTGCCAAGTGCTGAGTGCCCGAGTGGCAAGAGTGATTTTGAGGTATGCCCGAGTGGCAAGAGTGAATGTGAGGTATGCCCGAGTGGCATGAGTGACTGTGAGATTTGCCCGAGGGGCTGTATATGAGTGATGTTCTGCCCGAGAGGCTGTTTATGATTTTATCATTGAGTTGCATCGCATTGGAATGCACACATGACATACAAGCATAGAGATGTATTTCCTCATGCTGTACTACATCACATCATTCATGATGTTTCACACGTTTTTGACACATGTGCATAGTGATGCATTTGTTTTTACACGGGTTATCCGGAAGGAAAATGAAACATCTTATTTATTATTGACAAGATTTTGGGAGAAATTTATTGTTTTCAAACTATTCATATTTTTGGCAACTCCGGCAAAAGATTTGAGTTTTCCCTGATGGATTTGAAAGGAAGAACTATTATTTTTGAAATCATGATTTGGCTGAGCATTTTATCTCTGAGTTACTT
>AWOL01S0006319.1:0-18559 GCA_000715115.1 Nicotiana otophora
GGCCCGTTTAGCCGTTTGGCCCGTTTGGCCCGCGGTCCCGGGCCTGGACCGGCCCACTTGCCACCCTTACTACCACCTATTAGCACATGCATGGCCAATCTCTAACCCCATAACATACTAAACCCATAACCTCTTGCGTGAAAGCTTGGGAGAAAGACTTACCCAGATACATGATGGCCTAGTGAGTGGCTTCCATGATTCTTGAAGATGGGGGCAAGAATGGATGATTAGAATGGCTAAGTCTCCTCCCTCTCTCTCTAAAACACTCTAACTTCTCTCTACAATCGTCAGATATATGCTCCAAAATGAGCCCCAAAGGCTTTTAATTAAAATGGATTCGGGTTATAAAAAGAATAGAAAATGGACCCTCCTAACTAAATTATGTGGTCGTAGAATGGACCGCATAACAGATATACATACCGTAAAATAGACCGCGAAAGTGATGCCAAAACTGGGTTGGTCTGGACAAGTTTGCGGTCCGCAGACCAGTTATGTGGCCGCGAAATAGACCGCAGAATCACCCTTCAAAATTCTTCATGCTAAATTTGCAATGGAAGTGCGGACCGCGAAACGGATATGTGATCGCATAAAGGACCGCAAAATGACCCTCAAAATTCAATAAATTTTCTGCTCAACTCCGCGATGGATATGCGGCTTGCAGAACGGATCTGCGGTCACGAAATTGACCGCATAATTTCCTTCTTCTGCCAAAAGTTTTCACCAACTCCTCGGCACCACAAAACCTTAAATTCCTTGGCGAAATGTTACGGGGCCTTACAATGTGGTTAGGCTATGCCAGTATTTTGTGGTAATACTCTTGGGTTTGGCGAGCTGCATGAGTTGGTTGAGTTAGAGAGATTCAGTTCTTGTGGCGTGATCTTGTGCTAATGGGTTTCGAAAAGTTCTCGATGGTTTCTACCACGGCTTGAGATGGATATTTTCTATAGGCATAGGGAGTTTGTTGCGCGTTGTGATTTCCTCCTGGATGGGATCAAGTGGAAGGTTTTTGGCTGATTAAGAAAGTATTTTACTTGCGACTCAGAGTCGATAATGGGATTCTCGTGCTTCTATATGATGGTATGATGGGGGCGGTGCATCGTGTAGGATTGATATGTACATGTGCAAAGTTACGGTTCAGTTTCAAAAGGAAGATCATGAGTTTTAGACAACACATACGGTTTCAGATGTCTAGAAGAGTTCTAGTACTGTTCGGTATCACTTGAGATGGGTGTGCATTTCAGAAAGTCATATTGTGTTTTGACTTGTGGATGCTTGACTGGTATTACGGTAATATCTTGGTTGATCGATAGTTGATGTTCAGATTTTGCTGTGTGGAACAGAAGAAGTAAGAAAGTATTTCTTGTAAGATGACTGCGCTTGAGAGATGAGTCAGTTATTTGGGCGGTCGAGTCGGGATCGTATATGGAGATTTTTGTATTCTTGTGATTTGGAGACTCGGAGCCTGAGAGGTGGACTATTCCTTGGTTGTGGGCTATGGAGATATGTTCAGAGTTAGACAAGTGATGTTATGTGTTCTGGATAGGTTATTGTGGACTTTTCAGAGATATCTACCTATATTGGGAGGATCAGATTGATTTGGAGGCCACTAGTTGGCCTAATGAGAATGTCTACTCTATATCGGGTCAGATTTGTTTACTCAACACAGCTATTGTTCAAGGGTGTGTCATCGGTTAGAGTTGATCTTAATCGTGTTGTGATATATTTCATGTGTTACTCTTCTATGCTATGATGGGTTGTGAGACTGTTAACTATGTACACGTGATGCAGTTCGGTTTGGGCTTTGTGGCAGAATTCGAGCAACATGGCTCTTTGGGTGTTGAATTGTTGATTGTGCCTTCGTTATGGTTTTCTTGTTTGTGGTTATGATCATGCATGTCACGCATTTGTTGTTGATATGCATATGGTTGTTGATTATGAGCATCTTAGCTCGAGGTATTTGTTTGGATTGGGTCACGCATCGCAGCAGAGCTATGTTGGGATATGATCCTTTGTGTTTATCTCGTATGTTTTGGTTATCCTTTGTGTGATGGGTTCTTAATAGCGCACTTGTGGTGGTATCAGTTGAGCTTGCGGACTGGTTCTCCCGTTTGATTCTCTTTCCATTTTTGGGTACATTCGAGTTGTTTCTTGTTAGTACACGGGTAGCATGGTCTGTGGCACTAGGTGGTACTAGTGAGACATGTCATCTGAGTAGCTTTTACTGGATGATGTGAGGTTGTTGGACCTAGAATTAGTAGTATCGAATTTGATTAAGGCAAGTTGGGGGGAATAATGTCATTTGTTAGCTTAGAATTTGTCTATGACTCTTGTCGGGCGAGAAGGTTGCATGACTTGTTGATCTGATGAGTGATTATGATTATCTATGTGTTTCTTTAGTTATTGGCAGTGTACAAAAGTTTAGAACAAGATTTTATCTGATATGAGGTTTGTTACCGGTACATGATTTGATATTGGGTAGCTATTGTGTCCGGAAGTTATTGCTATGGGTATCTGAGCTATGCGATATATCATATGATTTTATCTTGAGTTGTGGTTATGGCTTGATACAACTTTTTCAGATTTATACAGTATATAAAAGTGAGAATCGGGTCTTGTAACGGATTTCGGATATTGAAAATTTGACTCTAAGTATTGTAATAAGGTTGAAGTATTTATTTTCAACTAAGTTCAGTTGGGGGTGCCGGAGAAAATAGGGTTTGGAGGAAGATGGATTAACTGGATCAGGTTTTGTACTAGCATAGTTACTTGATAAATGGCTCACCGACTGTATTTTTTGCTTCTGAGAGAGGTCGTAGATAGGGGGATCCTCTATCCCCTTTCCTATTCATCCTAGCCATGGAGGGTTTAAATAATTTGATAAAAATAGCACAGACCAATAGTTGGATTAGGGGCTTTAACGTGAATCCCATGGATGCCTATAATTTGGAGATCTCTCATTTACAACATGCTTGATGATAATTCATTTTTTTTGATACTGAGAGATAACCTGAAAGTATTGAGACTAATTTTCATTATCTTTAAAGCCACTTCAGGATTACACATTAATTGGAGTAAAAGTTACATTTACCCAGTTAATAAAGTCAATGGGATCCACCATTTGACTGCAATTTTAGGGGGTAAAGTAGGAGCATTGCCAATAATATATTTGGGTATGCCATTAAGGGCGATGAGTAAATTAAAAGGGATATGGAATGGAGAGACTGAGAAGTGTGAAAAAAAGCTAGTTAACTGGAAGAACCAATACCTCTCTCTGGGTGGAAGATTGATTTTGATAAATGGTGTTCTTGATGCTTTGCCTACCTATATGATGTCTCTGTTTCCGATTCCTATTAGTGTTATGAAGAAACTGGATGTTATGACAAGAAATTTGCTTTGGCAAGGGAACAATGACACAAAGAAAATGCACTTGNTTGAGCTTGCGGACTGGTTCTCCCGTTTGATTCTCTTTCCATTTTTGGGTACATTCGAGTTGTTTCTTGTTAGTACACGGGTAGCATGGTCTGTGGCACTAGGTGGTACTAGTGAGACATGTCATCTGAGTAGCTTTTACTGGATGATGTGAGGTTGTTGGACCTAGAATTAGTAGTATCGAATTTGATTAAGGCAAGTTGGGGGGAATAATGTCATTTGTTAGCTTAGAATTTGTCTATGACTCTTGTCGGGCGAGAAGGTTGCATGACTTGTTGATCTGATGAGTGATTATGATTATCTATGTGTTTCTTTAGTTATTGGCAGTGTACAAAAGTTTAGAACAAGATTTTATCTGATATGAGGTTTGTTACCGGTACATGATTTGATATTGGGTAGCTATTGTGTCCGGAAGTTATTGCTATGGGTATCTGAGCTATGCGATATATCATATGATTTTATCTTGAGTTGTGGTTATGGCTTGATACAACTTTTTCAGATTTATACAGTATATAAAAGTGAGAATCGGGTCTTGTAACGGATTTCGGATATTGAAAATTTGACTCTAAGTATTGTAATAAGGTTGAAGTATTTATTTTCAACTAAGTTCAGTTGGGGGTGCCGGAGAAAATAGGGTTTGGAGGAAGATGGATTAACTGGATCAGGTTTTGTACTAGCATAGTTACTTGATAAATGGCTCACCGACTGTATTTTTTGCTTCTGAGAGAGGTCGTAGATAGGGGGATCCTCTATCCCCTTTCCTATTCATCCTAGCCATGGAGGGTTTAAATAATTTGATAAAAATAGCACAGACCAATAGTTGGATTAGGGGCTTTAACGTGAATCCCATGGATGCCTATAATTTGGAGATCTCTCATTTACAACATGCTTGATGATAATTCATTTTTTTTGATACTGAGAGATAACCTGAAAGTATTGAGACTAATTTTCATTATCTTTAAAGCCACTTCAGGATTACACATTAATTGGAGTAAAAGTTACATTTACCCAGTTAATAAAGTCAATGGGATCCACCATTTGACTGCAATTTTAGGGGGTAAAGTAGGAGCATTGCCAATAATATATTTGGGTATGCCATTAAGGGCGATGAGTAAATTAAAAGGGATATGGAATGGAGAGACTGAGAAGTGTGAAAAAAAGCTAGTTAACTGGAAGAACCAATACCTCTCTCTGGGTGGAAGATTGATTTTGATAAATGGTGTTCTTGATGCTTTGCCTACCTATATGATGTCTCTGTTTCCGATTCCTATTAGTGTTATGAAGAAACTGGATGTTATGACAAGAAATTTGCTTTGGCAAGGGAACAATGACACAAAGAAAATGCACTTGAAAAAATGGAGTACTCTTACAACCAGTAAGAAGGAAGGGGGTTTGGGAATTTGAGAATTCAAAACCAAAGCCTGATGATAAAATGGCTATGGAGGTTTTCTGCTGAAAAATAGTCCTTGTGGAGGGATACTATCAAGATAAAATATGGGATGGGTGGTAAATAAACTACTAAATATGTGGATAGCACCTATGGAGTCAGTATGTGGAAATCCATAAGAAATTTATGGCTCATGCTCATCAACAAATCCAGTTTTAAAGTAGGAGATGGTATGAAAACATCCTTTTGGGATGACAAATGGCTAGAGCATAGGCCACTGAAGCAACTCTTTTCAGATATTTAATCAACAATAGGGAGTATTGATGAGAGAAGTATGGAGCAATCTAGGATGGAATCTTAGCTTCCGAAGACTATTAAATGACTAGAAGGTGGACAGGCTAATAGAGTTCTACAACATCCTAGAATAATTTAGGGGGTTTTCAACTAGTGTGGATAGTATATCTTGGAATGGGAACGCACAAGGAAATTATTTTGTGAATTCAGCATATAAGGAGTTTAACCCGTCAAACAATCAGATTGATTGTTTCCTTTGGACGTTGATATGTAAAGTTAAAATCCCATACAAGGTAGCATGCTTCACATGGTTATTGGCAAAAGAGACAGTTTTGACTCAAGACAATCCCATTAAGAGGGATTTCCAAATATGTTCTAGATGTTATTTATGTGGTGCAGAGACCGAGACAATCAATCATTTCTTTTTATATTGTAGAATGACAGATCAATTATGAAAAATATTCATTAGTTTGAGGGAAATCAGGTGGACCATGCCAAGGAGAATCCAGGAAGTCCTAGCTTGTTAGAATAGAGATGGTAACCTTTCAGGACACAAAGAGAGATGGAAGATTGTCCGAGATTGCATCTAGTGGACAATCTGAAAAGAAAGAAGCTAGAGATATTTTGAAGATAACAGAAGTTCTATTCAGAAGCTGAAGATGAATTGTCTAGTTCTCTTTTATTTTAGGTGTAAACAAAAGTACTTACAAGAAGCTGAATCTATTTATGAGATTTTAGATTACTTATGATAGTTTAAGACTTAGGAACTCGGGCTTCAACTCTCCTTGTAATTATATAGGACTACATTGCTTTGTGTAATCTATGTTTATTATATATACTAATATGTCAAAAAACATTTATCCTATTTTCATTCCTCTTGCATATTGGAATTGATGAACACCGAATTCAGCGAGGGATTCACTGTTATATGTGCATGGTATTTATTGTAAATATCTTCAACTTCTATCTTCATCAATCTCGATTTGCTTTGAAATATGCTGGCAATTGCAAAAGGTGGATGGTTTTAAGACATGAATGGGGGTTATTATGATTAAAACATGAGCTAAACTGAATTTGACATACAATTTGTCTCTGTTCATAAGTTCTGTAACGACTATCAAACTTGCCAACTGATCCAAAAGATTCTATTTTCCTGAAGCCGTAGAGAAATTAATGATATTCCTAGGGTTAATGCTACTATTTCATTGATGCAGTGTTGAAATTCGGAAACGAAGTTCACTAAATGTGATAGAGATGTAACTAGAAGGAAATGAAAAACAGTAGAACTTTTTGATGGACTATTTGGAGAGGAAGAGACAGTAAACATGTGAGTTTTTTCTGATTTTATTATCTATGTTGATCATGAGATATGGTCATATGGAAACCAAAAAAAAAATACAGATCATGAGATATGAAATCCCATGACGGACTGCAAAATATTATTCCTTGCCTAATTGGTAAATCCCACATCCCAACTCGAGGAATTAATTTTTATAACTTGTCATAAGGTGTTCAAATGTGCAAATGATAATGGACTAGAAATACATGATGTCCCATTTGCTAAAACAATTTATATGCTTGATACTTTCTGTGACCACAGTTCTTTATTATCTTAAGGTACCTTTTTGAAAATGAACTTGTTTGTACTTGCTGCACTAGTAAATTTTGGAAGACTTTGTTTGATATATGTCTCTCTACTATTTACTGTGTCTTCTATAATTAGATATGGAGAACATTGCTCAATGAAGATGAATCTGGTTTTCGGAGAGCCAAACAACCAATATACTATGGCGAAGGTTTGGAGGCGATGATGATATTATTCAACTTTGATTGGGCCTTTTTTTATATATGAGCTACCAGGCATGCTGGTTTTGTTTCTTAGATATTGTTCTCTGCTAATGAGATAGTAGACTTATAATCGAATCATTTATTAAATGCAGAAAATTAGGCAAACTTTGAACGATAAGATAAGTCAACTCAATTCTGCCATTGACAATGTATCTTCACGGTTGAGAGAGCCTGTTGAGACTGATCCAGAAGAAGCTACCATATGAGAGCTTGTTTCTCTCCAAAATGATATATACATAATAGGTCAAAGAAAAGGCTCTCTCTCTCTCTCTCTCTCTCCAAAGGGAAACAAAATGTCTCTCAGAACTAATGTCATTAAAAGCCATTGCTTCATCGCTTAAAGCAATGAAATGATGTAACTCGAGAGTTATGGCTATATTAGTGAAGTCATGCATGCGCTTCAAACAATGACAATTAAAATGATCAAAACAGAAGGCGGCAGTTCTTGAATCTCAACTTTAATAAGTTGAATTAGTATCAATATTATTGTATATTGGATATTAAAATTAATTATTTTAATTTTATTGATTAAAATATACTATGTCGAAGGTGTAGAGGCGATGATGATATTCTTCAACTTTGATTCGGCCTTTTTTATATATGAGCTACCAGGCATGCTGGTTTTGTTTCTTAGCCATTGTTCTCTGCTAATAAGGTAGTGGACTTATAACCGAATCATTTATTAAATGCAGAAAATTAGGCAAACTTTGAATGATAAGATAAGTCAACTCAATTCTGCCTTTGACAATGTATCTTCACGGTTGAGAGAGCCTGTTGAGACTGATCCAGAAGAAGCTACCATATGAGAGCTTGTTTCTCTCCAAAATGATATATACATAATTGGTCAAAGAAAAGGCTCTCTATCTTTCTCCAAAAGGAAACAAAATGTCTCTCAGAACTAATGTCATTAAAAGCCATTGTTTCGTCGCTTAAATCAATAAAATGATGTGACTCGAGAGTTATGGCTATATTAGTGAAGAAGATATGCATGCGCTTCAAACAATGACAATTAAATGATCAAAACAGAAGGCGGCAGTTCTTGAATCTTAACTTTAATAAGTTGAATTAGTATAAATATTATTGTATATTGGATATTAAAATTAATTATTTTAATTTCATTGATAAAAATATACTATGACGAAGGTTTAGAGGCGATGATGATATTTTTCAACTTTGATTGGGACTTTTTTTATATATGAGCTACCAGGCATGCTCGTTTTGTTTCTTAGATATTGTTCTCTGCTAATAATGTAGTAGACTTATAACTGAATCATTTATTAAATGCAGAAAATTAGGCAAACTTTGAATAATAAGACAAGTCAACTCAAATCTGCCATTGACAATGTATCTTCACGGTTTAGAGAGCCTGTTGAGACTGATCCAGAAGAAGCTACCATATGAGAGCTTGTTTCGCTCCAAAACGATATATACATAATTGGTCAAAGAAAAAGCTCTCTATCTCTCTCCAAAAGGAAACAAAATGTCTCTCAGAACAAATGTCATTAAAAGCCATTGTTTCGTCGCTTAAAGTATAGAAATAATGTGACTCGAGAGTTATGGCTATATTAGTGAAGTCATGCATGCGCTTCAAATAATGACAATTAAAATGAACAAAACAGAAGGCGGCAGTTCTTGAATCTCAATTTTAATAAGTTGAATTAGTATCAATATTATTGTATATTGGATATTAATATTAATTATTTTAATTTTATAGATTAAAATACACAATGACGAAGGTTTAGAGGCGATGATCATATTCTTCAACTTTGATTGGGCCTTTTTATATATATAAGCTACCAGGCATGCTGGTTTTGTTTCTTAGATATTGTTCTCTGCTAATGAGGTAGTAGACTTATAACCGAATCATTTATTAAATGCAGAAAATTAGGCAAAATTTGAACGATAAGATAAGTCAACTCAATTCTGCCATTGACAATGTATTTTCACGGTTGAGAGAGGCTGTTGAAACTGATGCAGAAGAAGCTAACATATGAGAGCTTGTTTTTCTCCAAAATGATATATACATAATTGGTAAAAGAAAATGCTCTCTCTCTCTCTCTCCAAAAGGAAACAAAATGTCTCTCAGAACTAATGTCATTAAAAGCCATTGCATCGTCGCTTAAAGAAATGAAATAATGTGACTCGAGAGTTATGGCTATATTAGTGAAGTCATGCATGCGCTTCAAATAATGACAATTAAAATGATCAAAACAGAAGGCGGCAGTTCTTGAATCTCAACTTTAATAAGTTGAATTAGTATCAATATTATTGTATATTGGATATTAAAATTAATTATTTTAATTTCATTGATTAAAATNGAGAGCTTGTTTCTCTCCAATATGATATATACATAATTGGTCAAAGAAAAGGCTCTCTCTGTGTCTCTCCAAAGGGAAACAAAATGTCTCTCAGAACTAATGTCATTAAAAGCCATTGCTTCGTCGCTTGAAGTAATGAAATGATGTGACTCGAGAGTTATGGCTATATTAGTGAAGTCATGCATGCGCTTCAAACAATGACAAATAAAATGATCAAAACAGAAGGCGGCAGTTCTTGAATCTCAACTTTAATAAGTTGAATTAGTATCAATATTATTGTATATTGGATATTAAAATTAATTATTTTAATTTCATTGATTAAAATATACTATGACGAAGGTTTAGAGGCGATGATGATATTCTTCAACTTTAATTCGGCCTTTTTTATATATGAGCTACAAGGCATGCTGCTTTTGTTTCTTAGATATTGTTCTCTGTTAATGAGATAGTAGACTGATAATCGAATCATTTATTAAATGCAGAAAATTAGGCAAACTTTGAACGATAAGATAAGTCAACTCAATTCTGCCATTGACAATGTATCTTCACGGTTGAGAGAGCCTGTTGAGACTGATCCAGAAGAAGCTACCATATGAGAGCTTGTTTCTCTCCAAAATGATATATACATAATTGGTCAAAGAAAAGGCTCTCTCTCTCTCTCTCCAAAGGGAAACAAAATGTCTCTCAGAACTAATGTCATTAAAAGCCATTGCTTCGTCGCTTGAAGTAATGAAATGATGTGACTCGAGAGTTATGGCTATATTAGTGAAGTCATGCATGCGCTTCAAACAATGACAAATAAAATGATCAAAACAGAAGGCGGCAGTTCTTGAATCTCAACTTTAATAAGTTGAATTAGTATCAATATTATTGTATATTGGATATTAAAATTAATTATTTTAATTTCAGTGATTAAAATATACTATGACGAAGGTTTAGAAGCGATGATGATATTCTTCAACTTTATTAGGCCTTTTTTATATATGAGCTACCAGGCATGCTGGTTTTGTTTCTTAGATATTGTTCTCTGCTAATGAGGTAGTAGACTTATAACCGAATTATTTATTAAATGACAAAAACTAGGCAAACTTTAAACGATAAGATAAGTCAACTCAATTATGCCATTGACAATGTATCTTCATGGTTTAGAGAGCCTGTTGAGACTGATCCAGAAGAAGCTACCATATGAGAGCTTGTTTCTCTCCAAAATGATATATACATAATTGGTCAAAGAAACGGTTCTCTCTCTCTCTCTCTCTCCAAAAGGAAACAAAATGTCTCTCAGAAGTAATGTCATTAAAAGCCATTGCTTTGTCGCTTAAAGAAATAAAATGATGTGACTCGAGAGTTATGGCTAAATTAGTGAAGTCATGCATGCGCTTCAAACAATGACAATTAAAATGATCAAAACAGAAGGCGGCAGTTCTTGAATCTCAACTTTAATAAGTTGAATTAGTATCAATATTATTGTATATTGGATATTAAAATTAATTATTTTAAATTTTATTGATTAAAATATATTATGACGAAGGTTTAGAGGCGATGATGATATTCTTCAACTTTGATTCGGCCTTTTTTTTTTATATATGAGCTACAAGGCATGCTGATTTTATTTCTTAGATATTGTTCTCTGCTAATAAGGTAGTAGACTTATAACCGAATCATTTATTAAATGCGGAAAATTAGGTAAACTTTAAACGATAAGATAAGTCAACTCAATTCTGCCATTGACAATGTATCTTCACGGTTGAGAGAGCCTGTTGAGACTGATCCAGAAAAAGCTACCATATGAGAACTTGTTTCTCTCCAAAATGATATATACATAATTGATCAAAGAAAAGGCTCTCTATCTCTCTCCAAAAGGAAATAAAATATCTCTCAGAACTAATGTTATTAAAAGCCATTGCTTCGTCGTTTAAAGCAATGAAATAATGTGACTCGAGAGTTATGGCTATATTAGGGAAGTCATGCATGCGCTTCAAATAATGATAATTAAAATGATCAAAATAGAAAGCGGCAGTTCTTGAATCTCAATTTTAATAAGTTGAATTAGTATCAATATTATTGTATATTGGATATTAATATTAATTATTTTAATTTCATTGATTAAAATATACTATGACGAAGGTTGAGAGGCAATGATGATATTCTTCAACTTTGATTCAGCCTTTTTTATATATGAGCTACAAAACATGCTGGTTTTTTTTCTTAGATATTATTCTCCGCTAATGAGGTAGTAGACTTATAACCGAATTATTTATTAAATGAAAAAAACTAGGCAAACTTTAAACGATAAATAAGTGAATTCAATTCTGCCATTAACAATGTATCTTCACGGTTGGGAGAGCCTGTTGAGACTGATCCAGAAGAAGNGTGATTAAAATATATTATGACGAAGGTTTAGAGGCGATGATGATATTCTTCAACTTTGATTCGGCCTTTTTTTTTATATATGAGCTACAAGGCATGCTGATTTTATTTCTTAGATATTGTTCTCTGCTAATAAGGTAGTAGACTTATAACCGAATCATTTATTAAATGCGGAAAATTAGGTAAACTTTAAACGATAAGATAAGTCAACTCAATTCTGCCATTGACAATGTATCTTCACGGTTGAGAGAGCCTGTTGAGACTGATCCAGAAAAAGCTACCATATGAGAACTTGTTTCTCTCCAAAATGATATATACATAATTGATCAAAGAAAAGGCTCTCTATCTCTCTCCAAAAGGAAATAAAATATCTCTCAGAACTAATGTTATTAAAAGCCATTGCTTCGTCGTTTAAAGCAATGAAATAATGTGACTCGAGAGTTATGGCTATATTAGGGAAGTCATGCATGCGCTTCAAATAATGATAATTAAAATGATCAAAATAGAAAGCGGCAGTTCTTGAATCTCAATTTTAATAAGTTGAATTAGTATCAATATTATTGTATATTGGATATTAATATTAATTATTTTAATTTCATTGATTAAAATATACTATGACGAAGGTTGAGAGGCAATGATGATATTCTTCAACTTTGATTCAGCCTTTTTTATATATGAGCTACAAAACATGCTGGTTTTTTTTCTTAGATATTATTCTCCGCTAATGAGGTAGTAGACTTATAACCGAATTATTTATTAAATGAAAAAAACTAGGCAAACTTTAAACGATAAATAAGTGAATTCAATTCTGCCATTGACAATGTATCTTCACGGTTGGGAGAGCCTGTTGAGACTGATCCAGAAGAAGCTACCATATGAGAGCTTGTTTCTATCCAAAATGATATATACATAATTGGTCAAAGAAAAGGTTCTCTCTCTCTCTCTCCAAAAGGAAACAAAATGTTTCTCAGAACTAATGTCATTAAAAGCCATTGCTTCGTCGCTTAAAGCAATGAAATGATGTGACTCGAGAGTTATGGCTAAATTAGTGAAGTCATGCATGCGCTTCAAACAATGACAATTAATATGATCAAAACAGAAGGCGGCAGTTCTTGAATCTAAACTTTAATAAGTTGAATTAGTATCAATATTATTGTATATTGGATATTAAAATTAATTATTTTAAATTTCATTGATTAAAATATACTATTACGAAGGTTTAGAGGCGATGATGATATTCTTCAACTTTGATTCGGCCTTTTTTTTATATATGAGCTACAAGGCATGCTGATTTTATTTCTTAGATATTGTTCTCTGCTAATAAGGTAGTAGACTTATAACCGAATCATTTAATAAATGCAGAACATTAGGCAATCTTTAAAGGATAAGATAAGTCAACTCAATTCTGCCATTGACAATGTATCTTCACGGTTGAGAGAGCCTGTTAAGACTGATCCAGAAGAAGCTACCATATAAGAACTTGTTTCTCTCCAAAATGATATATACATAATTGATCAAAGAAAAGGCTCTCTATCTCTCTCCAAAAGGAAACAAAATATCTCTCAGAACTAATGTTATTAAAAGCCATTGCTTCGTCGTTTAAAGCAATGAAATAATGTGACTCGAGAGTTATGGCTATATTAGTGAAGTCATGCATGCGCTTCAAATAATGATAATTAAAATGATCAAAATAGATGGCGGCAGTTCTTGAATCTCAATTTTAATAAGTTGAATTAGTATCAATATTATTGTATATTGGATATTAATATTAATTATTTTAATTTCATTGATTAAAATATACTATGACGAAGGTTGAGAGGCGATGATGATATTCTTCAACTTTGATTCAGCCTTTTTTATATATGAGCTACAAAACATGCTGGTTTTTTTTCTTAGATATTATTCTCCGCTAATGAGGTAGTAGACTTATAACCGAATTATTTATTAAATGAAAAAAACTAGGCAAACTTTAAACGATAAATAAGTGAATTCAATTCTGCCATTAACAATGTATCTTCACGGTTGGGAGAGCCTGTTGAGACTGATCCAGAAGAAGCTACCATATGAGAGCTTGTTTCTATCCAAAATGATATATACATAATTGGTCAAAGAAAAGGTTCTCTCTCTCTCTCTCCAAAAGGAAACAAAATGTTTCTCAGAACTAATGTCATTAAAAGCCATTGCTTCGTCGCTTAAAGCAATGAAATGATGTGACTCGAGAGTTATGGCTAAATTAGTGAAGTCATGCATGCGCTTCAAACAATGACAATTAATATGATCAAAACAGAAGGCGGCAGTTCTTGAATCTCAACTTTAATAAGTTGAATTAGTATCAATATTATTGTATATTGGATATTAAAATTAATTATTTTAAATTTCATTGATTAAAATATACTATTACGAAGGTTTAGAGGCGATGATGATATTCTTCAACTTTGATTCGGCCTTTTTTTTATATATGAGCTACAAGGCATGCTGATTTTATTTCTTAGATATTGTTCTCTGCTAATAAGGTAGTAGACTTATAACCGAATCATTTAATAAATGCAGAACATTAGGCAATCTTTAAAGGATAAGATAAGTCAACTCAATTCTGCCATTGACAATGTATCTTCACGGTTGAGAGAGCCTGTTAAGACTGATCCAGAAGAAGCTACCATATAAGAACTTGTTTCTCTCCAAAATGATATATACATAATTGATCAAAGAAAAGGCTCTCTATCTCTCTCCAAAAGGAAACAAAATATCTCTCAGAACTAATGTTATTAAAAGCCATTGCTTCGTCGTTTAAAGCAATGAAATAATGTGACTCGAGAGTTATGGCTATATTAGTGAAGTCATGCATGCGCTTCAAATAATGATAATTAAAATGATCAAAATAGATGGCGGCAGTTCTTGAATCTCAATTTTAATAAGTTGAATTAGTATCAATATTATTGTATATTGGATATTAATATTAATTATTTTAATTTCATTGATTAAAATATACTATGACGAAGGTTGAGAGGCGATGATGATATTCTTCAACTTTGATTCAGCCTTTTTTTATATATGAGCTACAAAGCATGCTGGTTTTATTTCTTAAATATTATTCTTTGCTAATGAGGTAGTAGACTTATAACCGAATTATTTATTAAATAAAAAAAATTAGGCAAACGTTAAACAATAAATAAGTGAACTCAATTCTGCCATTGACAATGTATCTTCACGGTTGGGAGAGCCTGTTGAGACTGATCCAGAAGAAGCTACCATATGAGAGCTTGTTTCTCTCCAAACTGATATATACATAATTGGTCAAAGAAAATGCTCTCTATCTCTCTCCAAAAGGAAACAAAATGTTTCTCAAAACTAAAGTCATTAAAAGCCATTGCTTCGTCGCTTAAAGTAATGAAATAATGCGATTCGAGAGTTATGGCTATATTAGTGAAGGCATGCATGCGCTTCAAATAATGACAATTAAAATGATCAAAACAGAAGGCAGCAGTTCTTGAATCTCAATTTTATTAAGTTAAATTAGTATCAATATTATTGTATATTGGATATTAATATTATTTATTTTAATTCATTGATTAAAATATACTATGACGAAGGTTTAGAGGCGATGATCATATTCTTCAACTTTGATTCGGCCTTTTGTTTTTATATGAGCTATCAGGCATGCTGGTTTTATTTCTTAGATATTGTTCTCTGCTAATAAGGTAGTAGACTTATAACCGAATCATTTATTAAATGCAGAAAATTAGGCAAACTTTGAACGATAAGATAAGCCAACTCAGTTCTGCCATTAACAATGTATCTTCACGGTTGAGAGTGCCTGTTGAGACTGATCGAGAAGAAGCTACCATATGAGAGCTTGTTTCTCTCCAAAATAATATATACATAATTGGTCAAAGAAAAGGCTCTCTATCTCTCTCCACAAGAAAACAAAATGTCCTCTTTGAACAAATGTCATTAAAAGCCATTGCTTCGTCACTTAAAGTATTGAAATAATGTGACTCGAGAGTTATGGCTATATTAGTTAAATCATGCATGCACTTCACATAATGACAATTAAAATGATCAAAACAGAAGGCGGCAGTTCTTGAATCTCCATTTTAATTAGTTGAATTAGTAGCAATATTATTGTATATTGGATATTAATATTAATTATTTTAATTTCATTGATTAAAATATACTATGACGAAGGTTTAGAGGCGATGATGATATTCTTCAACTTTGATTCGGCCTTTCTTTTTATATGAGCTACCAGGCATGCTGGTTCTTTTTCTTAGATATTGTTCTCTGCTAATGAGGTAGTAGATTTATAACCGAATCATTTATTAAATGCAAAAAATTAGGCAAACTTTACGATAAGATAAGTCAACTCAGTTCTGCCATTGACAATGTATCTTCACGGTTGAGAGAGCCTGTTGAGACTGATCCAGAAGAAGCTACCATATGAGAGCTTGTTTCTCTCCAAAAGGATATATACATAATTGGTCAAAGAAAAGGCTCTATATCTCTCTCCAAAAGGAAATAAAATGTCTCTCAGAACAAATATCATTAAAAGCCATTGCTTCGTCGCTTAAAGTATTGAAATATTGTGACTCGAGAGTTATGGCTATATTAGTGAAGTCATGCATGCGCTTCAAATAATGACAATTAAAATGATCAAAACAGAAGGCGACAGTTCTTGAATCTCCATTTTAGTAAGTTGAATGAGTATCAATATTATTGTATATTGGATATTAATATTAATTATTTTAATTTCATTGATTGAATATACTATGACGAAGGTTTAGAGGCGATGATGAAATTCTTCAATTTTTATTGGGCCTTTTTTTATATATGAGCTACTAGGCATGCTGGTTTTGTTTCTTAGATATTGTTCTCTGCTAATGAGATAGTAGACTTATAACCGAATCATTTATTAAATGCAGAAAATTAGGCAAACTTTGAACGATAAGATAAGTCTAACTCAATTCTGCCATTGACAATGTATCTTCACAGTTTAGAGAGCCTGTTGAGACTGATCCAGAAGAAGCTACCATATGAGAGCTTGTTTTTCTCTAAAATGATATATACATAATTGGTCAAAGAAAAGGCTCTCTCTCTCTTCAAAAGGAAACAACATGTCTTTCATAACTAACATCATTAAAAAGCCTTTGCTTCATCGCTGAAAGCAATGAAATAATGTGACTCGAGAGTTATGGCTATATTAGTGAAGTCATGCGCTTCAAATAATGACAATTAAAATGATCAAAACAGAAGGTGGCAGTTCTTGAATCTCAATTTTAATAAGTTGAATTAGTATCAATATTATTGTATATTGGATATTAATATTAATTATTTTAATTTCATTTATTAAAATATACTATGATGAAGGTTTAGAGGCGATGATAGTATTCTTCAACTTTGATTGGGCCTTTTTTTATATATGAGCTACCAGGCATGCTGGTTTTGTTTCTTATATATTGTTCTCTACTAATGAGATAGTAGACTTATAACCGAATCATTTATTAAATGCAGAAAATTAGGCAAACTTTGAACGATAAGATAAGTCAACTCAATTCTGCCATTGACAATGTATCTTCATGGTTGAGAGAGCCTGTTGAGACTGATCCAGAAGAAGCTACCATATGAGATCTTGTTTCTCTCCTAAATAATATATACATAATTGGTCAAAGAAAAGGCTCTCTCTCTCTCTCTCTCTCCAAAAGGAAATAAAATGTCTCGCAGAACTAATGTCATTAAAACCCATTGCTTCATCACTTAAAGAAATTAAATAATGTGACTCGAGAGTTATGGCTAAATTAGTGAAGTCATGCATGCGCTTCAAACAATGACAATTAAAATGATCAAAACAGAAGGCGGCAGTTCTTGAATCTCAAGTTTAATAAGTTGAATTAGTATCAATATTATTGTATATTGGATATTAATATTAATTATTTTAATTTCATTTATTAAAATATACTATGATGAATATTTAGAGGCGATGATAGTATTCTTCAACTTTGATTGGGCCTTTTTTTATATATGAGCTACCAGGCATGCTGGTTTTGTTTCTTATATATTGTTCTCTACTAATGAGATAGTAGACTTATAACCGAATCATTTATTAAATGCAGAAAATTAGGCAAACTTTGAACGATAAGATAAGTCAACTCAATTCTGCCATTGACAATGTATCTTCATGGTTGAGAGAGCCTGTTGAGACTGATCCAGAAGAAGCTACCATATGAGATCTTGTTTCTCTCCTAAATAATATATACATAATTGGTCAAAGAAAAGGCTCTCTCTCTCTCTCTCTCTCCAAAAGGAAATAAAATGTCTCGCAGAACTAATGTCATTAAAACCCATTGCTTCATCACTTAAAGAAATTAAATAATGTGACTCGAGAGTTATGGCTAAATTAGTGAAGTCATGCATGCGCTTCAAACAATGACAATTAAAATGATCAAAACAGAAGGCGGCAGTTCTTGAATCTCAAGTTTAATAAGTTGAATTAGTATCAATATTATTGTATATTAGATATTAAAATTAATTATTTTAATTTAATTGATTAAAATATACTATGACGAAGGTTTAGAGGCGATGATGATATTCTTCAACTTTGAATGGGCCTTTTTTTATAAATGAGCTACCAGGCATGCTGGTTTTGTTTCTTATATATTGTTCTTTGCTAATGAGGTAGTAGACTTATAACCGAATCATTTATTAAATGCAGAAAATTAGGCAAACTTTGAATGATAAGATAAGTCAACTCAATTTTGCCTTTGACAATGTATCTTCACGGTTGAGAGAGCCTGCTGAGACTGATCCAGAAGAAGCTACCATATAAGAGCTTGTTTCTCTTCAAAATGATATATATATAATTGGTCAAAGAAAATGCTCTCTCTCTCTCTCTCCAAAAGGAAACAAAATGTCTCTCAGA
>AWOL01S0006321.1:3416-31375 GCA_000715115.1 Nicotiana otophora
ATTGTGAGGCATGCCCGAGTGGCAAGAGTGATTGTGAGGTATGCTCGAGTGGCAAGAGTGATTGTGAGGTATGCCCAAGTGGCATGAGTGACTGTGAGGTTTGCCCGAGGGGCTGTATATGAGTGATGTTCTGCCCGGGGGGGCTGTTTATGATTTTATCATCGAGTTGCATCGTATTGGCATGCACACATGACATACATGCATAGTGATGTATTTTCTCGTACTGTACTACATCACATCATTCATGATTTCTCACACATTTTTGACATATGAGCATAGTGATACATTTGTTTTTACACGGGTTATCCGGAAGGAAAAAGAAACATTTTATTTATTATTGACAAGATTTTGGGAGAAATGTATTGTTTTCATACTATTCATATTATTGGCAATTCCGGCAAAAGATTTGAGTTTTCACTGATGGATTTGAAAGGAAGAACTATTATTTTTGAAATCATGATTTGGCAGAGCATTTTATCTCTGAGTTACTTCTGGTATTATTTGCTTTATATTATTATGAACTGTTGTGGACTATTAGTTTTGGACCCGATCTTGGTAGGAGCTCGTCACTACTTTCAACCTACGACTAGGTTTGTTACTTACTCAGTACATGGGGTCGGTTGTACTGATACTACACTTCTACACATTGCATGCAGATGTTGGTTGTTGTTGTTGCTATGATCGATGGTTGTGGGATTTGAAGATGTACCTGCATTCCTGTTGTAGCTCCCTCTTGTTCAGGGTAGCCTTAGATTTATAAAAGCTCTGTTTATGTATTATTCAAACATACTATGTCTTTATTTCATTTTCACTTTGTATACTCTATTCTTAGAAGCTCATGATTTGTACTACCAGTTCTTGGAGATTGTATAAGATTAAGACCTTTATGTACTTAAATTACTTTAATAATCATTATTGGAATGGGATATTTGGTAATTGGCTTACCTAACAGGTTGGGTTAGATGCCATCACGACTAGTCAGATTTTGGGCCGTGACATGGGTACACATTGATTTACGCACCCATGCGACACTTGCTGCACTTATTATGCAGGTACATATATGTATAATGGTCTTTTGGGCGCAGAGGCACGACTATTGCAGGGACTTTACCGTGAGTTGCATATCATGTTATGATCCGCAAACTTGGAGAGCCTCCATCAGTGTTATTTATATTCTCATGTCTAATTTTTATTCCAGACAGATGTTGTATTTTATTATATTTTCTAGTTGGTACTCATACACTTGTGACATCTGGTTTTGGGGGTTCCTACAGGTTGTTCATCATTGTAGTTCGTGTAAATATTATCATTCACCCTGTAAATTCTATTTCATACTATTTAATCAATGAAAATTATGATTTCAAATTACTGAAATAAATAAGTAAGTTGATAGATCATTGTTGGTTTGCCTGACGATGGTGTTAGGCACCATCACGAACTTTAGCGGACTTTGGGTCATGACAACTTGTATCCTTTGTCCAAGGGTTATACTATGGGAACCTAACAACAAGGTATCAGTCCTACTTGAAGGCTTTTTAAGCTTGCAATGAACCTAGTTCTTTCAAGGAGGCAATTCAAGATAACAGATGGGTTGAATCCATGCATGAGGAGATACATGCACTTGAAGACAATGGCACTTGGGAACTGGTTGATTTACCTATAGGAAAGCAAGTAATTAGATCTAAATGGATGTACAAAATCAAATACAAAGCAAATGGAGAAGTAGAAAATTTCAAGGCTCGTTTAGTTGCCAAAGGATATAATCGAAAGAAAGGGCTTGATTATCATGATACTTTCTCACATGTGGCCAAGATGGTCACAGTGAGACTTGTTATCAGCATAGCCACTTCTAAAGGTTGGCCTTTATATCAAATGGACGTCAATAATGCCTTTCTACAAGGTGATTTATATGAAGAAGTTTACATGAATTTACCCAAAGGTTTTACCAAACAGGAGGAGAATAAAGTGTGTAGGGTTCTGACAATGGAAGTCTTTGTATGGGTTCAGGCAAGCCTCCAGACAATGAAATATCAAGCTTACTGAAGCTTTGACAGAGAGTGGATGTAATCAAAGTATTTTTTATCATTCTTTATTTACCAAAAGACAAGGAGATGGTTTAGCTGTCATCCTCATATATGTGGATGATTTACTGATTACAGGCAATCATCCAACACTGATAGAAGATGCCAAAATGACGCTATACAATCGATTTAAAGTTAAAGACCTTGGTGAGTTGAGGTACTTTCTTGGAATTGAAGTGCTTAGATAAAAAGAAAAAAAGGGGGGATGGTGGGGGGGGGGGGGGCATTGCTTAACCAGAGAAAATATGCTCTGGAGATTATTTCTCAAGTTGGCTTGAGTGGATGTAAACCTGCTAAGACACCTTTGGAACTTAATCAAAAATTGACCACTGTTGATTATGATGTTCATGTAGGAAAGACTGATGATTTAGAGCTTGAAGATGTCACATCCTACCAGCAATTGATTGGGAGCTCCTGTATCGCACCATCATTAGGCCAGATATTTGCTTCGCAGTTCAGAGTTTAAGCCAGTTCATGCATAGGCCTAAATAATCACACTTGGAGGCAGCCTTCAGAGTGGTAAAATACCTCAAAGGCTCTCCTGGTTTAGGGGTGTTACTACCTGCTGGTCCTATCACCAATTTGTCTGTATATTGTGACTCAGACTGAGCTTCCTGCCCTAACACAATGAGGTCAGTCACAGGGTATGTTGTCAAACTAGGGGAAGCTCTCATTTCATGGAAGTCTAAGAAGCAGCACACTGTCAGTAGAAGCTCCGCAAAGACTGAATACAAGAGCATGACAACAACAGTAGGTGAAGTTACTTGAGTAGTTGGTCTGTTACAAGAGTTAGTACTCCCTGTCTCTCAGCCTGTGTCCCTGTTCTACGACAACAAGGCAGCTATCCAAATTGCTAGCAATCCCATTTTTCATGAGCGCACAAAGCACATTGAGCTTGATTGTCATTTTTGCGAGAAAAAGTCAAGTCTGGGTTTATTCTTCCTCAGCATGTTCCCTCCTCTCAACAACTTGCAGACTTATTATCCAAAGGATTACCTGCTGCTAAGCACCAACTTCTCTTATGCAAGCTTAGTGTGTTCGATGTCTTTCACCCACCAACTTGAGAGGGAGTATTGAGTGAGGGGTACTAAATGCGGGTAGTTTAGTAATTTTACGCTGCTCCTCCACTAATTAATATCGGAAGTGGTTATATTAGTTAATACTGTGTATTCCTAGAGTTAGTTAACAAAGTAACGAGGATTCCTCTTCCTTCTCTCTACTTTCTCTCTACGATCTTCCCCAATTGCATAGTTCATCGATTACGTAAATCGAATGGTGTTGCTTTAGGAATTTTCAAGTTTAATTATTTTTTTCATAAAACTCTCTCGTAAAAATATCGCCAAACGGCAACAATGGAAAGTTCAAAATTAACAGAAACAACCGGTCAACAACAAGCATGGGCCGGGGTGTGGCTTAGATGGTAGAGCGCTCGCTTAAATTGTGATTTTATGTTGTTTTCTCTTTTTAAACTAGGTTTATTTCATCTCATGTTTTTCCTTTCTCTTATTTCGTCTTTTGTTTGCTTATAATTATGTAAAATATCTTAATGGTTAAAACTTTAATGGACTAAATAACATAACTATAATCAACTAAAATTTTGTTTATTAAATTATTTCTTATTTGAATTATGTATGTTTTGTATGGTAATTTATGGAACACCTTAAGAATGCAGTGAGAATAATAAAAAAAAAAGAGCTTTATTTCCTTTTAGGTGACTTTAAGAACACAGATGCCCAAGTTTCAGTCTATTTCCTTATTTTATTTTTTAGAGTTAATTTAATCATTCAAGACTAAATTAGATTTGCAATAAATTTATAAGTTAAAACCTACTAAAATTATACAAAATAAATATATGAAATTTACCATATATGAAATATTGATTAGTGTAATTTAAGCCGTCCTAAATTTAAGTCATTCCTAATTATGCAAAACTAATAATCGGTACTTGAGTTAGGGAAGAACATCTATAAAAGGAACTTCTCTCTGGTAAGTTAACCTCTACCCAAACTTTTCAACTGTCTTCATAAAAGATATTCTTCAGGTATTTCTATGGCTATAATTTTTTTTTCTTGTTCTTCTTTTTGTGGGTTTGGCTTTGGTTTGCTTTTACTCTTTAATTGTTGTTGATTCTTTGAAAGGATTAGCATGAACGTTTTATTATTATGATCAATGTTTGATAAAATTTACATGTTCAAATTATCGGTTTCACGTATTTTATTGTAAAATTCTATAGTTCTTTTACTTAATTATTATGTTGAATTTTTAACCGAAGGATTTCTATGACGTCTTTATTTATTGATTTAGTTATATAGGATCAATTTTCATTATATTTAGAAGCTCTTACAGTTCTATTTTATAACTAAAAAAGGGCAGCCATGAAGTATCCCGTGTTTACATAGGGTTCGAGGAAGGACCGTACCTCAAAGACGTGAGATGTATGCAGCCTACTCTAATGCTATTTAATGGCTCGAACCGGTGAACTATAGATCACAAGAAAATAACTTTACCGTACGCAAACACGATTTATTTATTTTAAAAAAGGATTTACTCCTTGAGAGAGAGTAAACGCATATCGCGCAGCTCAATTTCAAGAATGGTTGCTAGCAGCACAATGTTTTGCATAAAATTTTACCCTAAAAAAATGTTTTGTACAAAGAGATTGACCAAAAGACAGAGGGAAGAAAAGCACAACGGGGACTTAACTTGTTATTTAATTCGTAGAATTTAGAATTTAGTATGGCGACAAGGTTTAGTTAAGCTATTCAAAAAGATAGAAGTATTATATTGGACCCTCTTTCCCTGCTAGTGCTGGACCTTTGGTAGTTGAAGGGTGCCTAACTTTAGTAACAATAGTATGTATATTTATTGTATAATATAAAGTAAAAGAGATTAGGATAATGGGTATTAGTATATTATTTTGTGATGGAAAAGTGGTTTATCATTCAAAGAATAATGGACATTAATTTCTTGTCAGCCAAGGAGAACAGGTATTAGTAAATTACTTTGGCTGGAAAAGTAATTAAATTCTATAAATTGGTCTTCATTCGATTACTTGATGGACAAGTACTTAATTAAATCCTATAAATTCGTTAAGGGTTAACGTTTTATTTTTCCATCGTTAAAAGGCACGCACGCTAAAGAAGGTTAAGGCAAGAGGTAAGAAAAACAAATTTTGATACAAGGCTTCTGTTATTTTTCTATGATCTATATATGATAATATGGAAAAGTAGTATAAAGTTGCTTTTGCGGGTTCGAACCGAACTTGTATTAGGGTAAGCTGTCTACATCACACTCCTTGGGTGCGACCATCCCTCGGACCCCGTGTGAATACAGGATGATTTGTGGACCGCGTTATCTTTTTTTGTATAAGAAGAACGACAATGACATTTTTTCTGTTAAAAGATTATCTAANTGTGTTCGAACCGAACTTGTATTAGGGTAAGCTGTCTACATCACGCTCCTTGGGTGCGACCATCCCTCGGACACTGCGTGAATACGGGATGATTTGTGCATCGCGTTATCTTTTTTTGTATAAGAAGAACGACAATGACATTTTTTCTGTTAAAAGATTATCTAACTTGTTTAATTCTGAAAGTAATTGCATAATCAGCCCTCTTATTTCATCAAGTTGCTTAGTCATCTAGTCAACCTTTCTTCCATACTTGTTCTTGAAAAGTTTCATTACTATGGATTCTTCTGTTTCAACAGCAAGTATGGTGGTTTAATTAGCTGTTCTGTCTTTTAGTTGAGTTGCCTATTTTGTAATTCTGAAAGTTACCTAAATATTTTTTGCTTATTGATATGTGCTTTGAGAATGGCAATACCTCATATAGTTGATATAAATTTCAGAAATAAAAACGGTGGGGTTGCTAGACCGAGCTAGAATGTCGGGAGAGGGTTCGGCCAAATCCAGTAACTTTGGTTCGAACTTTGTATTTGTCTTAAAAAATCCATTGAATATGTGTAAATTATTAAATAATTAAAACCCTAGCTAGAATCTCGAACCAATAAGCTTGAAATCCTAACTCCAACACTGGCTATTACCTGTTTGTTAGTGAGAATCTTGTATTTGTTCTTAAATTTAGGAACTTATAAAACTTTTCCTTTATATATATGTTATACAATTTAGTAATTATTGTTAATCCTAATATTTCCCTATAAAAGTACAACTACAGTGTAAGCTTAAAGTATACAGAGACAGAACTCTGCTCTCTTTTCTAATCTATATGCTGCGCTTATGTTTTATTTCCCTTTGGTGAAACAGTGCTCTTAAGAGAGAGAAGAAGACAAAGGAGAAGGAACACCTAGAGCACGAAAAGAAGGTACTCACTCCGTCCCAAAATAGTTTTGCTAAATTAGACTAGGTGAATTCAATATTTAAATTTAAGTTTAGATATTCGAAAACTATATGGAAAGTAATAAATTGCAATTATTCTAATATTAATATAGTTAAAAAATACTTGTTAAAATGTTGGTCAAGTTCATCTAGTTTAAATCCCGAGAATCGAAAAGTGACAAGTATTTTTGCACGCAGGGAGTAGAACTTTTTCACAGTGTATTTTGTTTATGTTTTGTTCACGGTACTCCCAAATTTCTTCCAATAAAAAAAGAAAAAAAAAAGAAACTGATGTTAAGATGGACACACTCAAGACTAAGTATAGTTGCAGTTGTCTTGAGTCAGCTTAATTTTACTACCCTATGAGGATAGGTCCCAAAATTCGGTACTTGAGATGGTGGAAGGTAGCAGGTATCTCGTGTAATTTGTCAGGTGCGCACGAGCTAGCTCGGCAAATTTATCAATAAAAGAAGAAGCATAGGTCCCAAAAACTGATGCAAAAAAGGGAAATTCTGTAGCTAAACATACTTAGCTTATTTGCATGCGTGCAAGTGAAAGTGTACATTTTTCAAGTTGATGACTTTTGTCGCAATTGGATTTTACAGGCTGCAGCAGTGGCCAAAAGACAATAGCAGCATCACAATATGTCTGAGAGTGATAGTTTGGATCCTACAGTAAGTCCCTCTGGCATTTTGTTGTTGTCTGTGGCAGTTTCATTCCTTGTTGATTTTACAACCCGAAAAATTCAGTGATGAGCATGAGCTTTCACGTGTAATAAATGGTAAAACTGTTTTTTTGTGGCAGCAATATCGGGCTAACAGGTTGAAGAGCCTTGAATCGATGAGAGAATCAGGANACAGGAAAAGAAGGTACTCACTCCGTCCCAAAATAGTTTTGCTAAATTAGACTAGGTGAATTCAATATTTAAATTTAAGTTTAGATATTCGAAAACTATATGGAAAGTAATAAATTGCAATTATTCTAATATTAATATAGTTAAAAAATACTTGTTAAAATGTTGGTCAAGATCATCTAGTTTAAATCCCGAGAATCGAAAAGTGACAAGTATTTTTGGACGCAGGGAGTAGAACTTTTTCACAGTGTATTTTGTTTATGTTTTGTTCACGGTACTCCCAAATTTCTTCCAATAAAAAAAGAAAAAAAAAAGAAACTGATGTTAAGATGGACACACTCAAGACTAAGTATAGTTGCAGTTGTCTTGAGTCAGCTTAATTTTACTACCCTATGAGGATAGGTCCCAAAATTCGGTACTTGAGATGGTGGAAGGTAGCAGGTATCTCGTGTAATTTGTCAGGTGCGCACGAGCTAGCTCGGCAAATTTATCAATAAAAGAAGAAGCATAGGTCCCAAAAACTGATGCAAAAAAGGGAAATTCTGTAGCTAAACATACTTAGCTTATTTGCATGCGTGCAAGTGAAAGTGTACATTTTTCAAGTTGATGACTTTTGTCGCAATTGGATTTTACAGGCTGCAGCAGTGGCCAAAAGACAATAGCAGCATCACAATATGTCTGAGAGTGATATTTTGGATCCTACAGTAAGTCCCTCTGGCATTTTGTTGTTGTCTGTGGCAGTTTCATTCCTTGTTGATTTTACAACCCGAAAAATTCAGTGATGAGCATGAGCTTTCACGTGTAATAAATGGTAAAACTGTTTTTTTGTGGCAGCAATATCGGGCTAACAGGTTGAAGAGCCTTGAATCGATGAGAGAATCAGGAATAAATCCGTATTCAGAAGCACCTCGCAACATAATCTCTATCCGTCAATTTATTAGCAAGTATGCTTATTTAAGTGCTGGAGAGAAACTTGAGGCCATTGAAATCTCCTTAGCAGGTTCTTAAAGTTTGATTTCCTTTTAAACATTAATTAGATTTGAACTTCAATAACTTTTTATTCAAATCCATGTAGGGAGAGTAATTACCAAGCGAGCATCATCGTCAAAGCTCTATTTCTATGAACTGCTTGATGACGGAGCAAGAGTACAAGTAATGGCCGATGCAAGGTATTGAATTATTTGAGTGGAGCTCAATGAGTGATGAAATAAAGGCACTAATCACACCCTATATTTTTGAGGCCTTATAAAACACTTACTATATCAGCTTCAATTATGCTATCAGGATATTAAGAGTATCTTGCCTTGGCTGCTTAACGAAAATGACATAGCGAACTCCTTTGGTCCATTTTTTTAACTGCATTTCATTTTCTGACTCATAATATTATTTGTTGAGTAGGGATTCAGATATGGATACTGTTGCATTTTCTACCTATCACTCTGGAGTGAAGCGAGGCGACATCATTGCTATCTGTGGATATCCTGGTTAGTCTTTTAAAATCCATCAAAGAAAGAAAACTAAGAAGATGGTTATCTTTCACCACCTGAAAGAATATTCACAAACAAGTTTCGCAAATCCGTTCCAATTTGTATAGCTTGAAATTATGCCAGTAATGGCTTTTTTTTCCAAGTAGTAGTATTGAAGAATGATTATTTTTTATGAAAATTTTTAAGGCATTGAAGTGTCATACTACTGCTGCAGGGAAGAGTAAGAGAGGAGAGCTAAGTATCTTTCCAAGATCTTTGGAAGTGAAAGCCCCTTGCCTACACATGCTACCAAGGCGTTTGGCTGTCGTAGATGGAACTCGGACACAGGTGAACCACCCCTAAGGAAACCTATCTTTTGTATGTCCAGTATATTAACATCAACGATTCTTAATACGAAACTCATAAGCGTTGTTTATTTCCAGAGTTCCCAAGGAACAACAACTAACGGTACTTGGACTCCAGGAGATGCAAGAAATCTTGCCTCATATGTGTTAACTGACCAGGTATGATCATATCAAGAATCTGGTTTTTTACATGTAAAATGTAAACCAGATAAAAATGAAAATAGTTGGGTAAAAGCACTTCTTAATTGTACTGGAGTACCCAAATTTGGTTAATCTGGTTTCCTGCATCTAATTGCGGTAGGCTAATTGTGTTACTTTGTGATTTTCAGGAAACTCGGTATCGTCAAAGGTACTTAGACCTGATGATAAATCCAGACGTTCAAACTGTATTCAGGACTCGCACCAGAATCATTAAATACATCAAGTGTTTCCTCGATGATCTTGAGTTTCTGGAGGTTTAAAAATCCTACAAAATAGCCCTTTGATTGGTTGACTTTACTCTTCTGGACTAAAAGTGTTCTTTTCTCACTCAGCTTTCTATTCTGTCTTAGGTGGAGACTCCTAATATGAATTTGACTGCTGGAGGAGCTTCCGCGAAACCATTTACTACTTACTATAATGAGTTGGACACAAACGTACACATGCGTGTTTCCCCTGAGCTTTATCTTAAGATGTTGGTTGTTGGTGGATTTAATCGTGTTTATGAGATCGGGAAGGTATTCAGGAATGAGGGAATGGATCAAACTCATTGTCCTGAATTCACAATGTGTGAATTTTATATGGCTTATGCTGATTACAATGATTTGATGGATTTGACAGAGCAGCTATTATCAGGCAAGCTTCTCAACTTGCTAAATCCAGCTGCAGTTAAACATTTCACTTATACACAACTAATTTTATTTGTTGCATGTTGCTCTTAGGTATGGTGAAGGAACTAACCGGAAGCCATAAAATAAGGTATCATGCTAATGGCTTGGATAATGAACCAATAGAAATTGACTTCACTCCTCCATTCAGGTTTGTGTATATGTGATTAATGTTGTAAAATCTCACCTTCCCAAAAAGAAGTAGTAGTATTTACTTAAAGTTTGGAGTTTCTCTTCTTTGTTAATTGCAGAAAGATTGATATTCTGTCAGAGTTGGAGAGAGTGGCTAACATCAGTATACCTAGAGATCTTTCAAATGAAGCTGCTAATAAGTACTTGCTAGATGTATGTGAAAAGTTTGATGTCAAGTGTCCTCCACCTCATACCACAACACGATTGCTCGATAAGGTCACTTTCCTGCCTTGCCAAACCATGTTGTTGTCATTTTTATATTTTCTTTTCCGCGTTGAATGACAACTCTATGTGTGATTGATGTTATATTTTTCAGAATTTAATATCTTGTTGACATACTAATACCTGTGTGATTGTTCCACAGCTAGTTGGACATTTTATTGAAGTAAGCTGCATAAATCCCACTTTTATTATCAACCATCCTGAGATCATGAGTCCACTGGCAAAATCGCACAGATCAGAGCCTGGATTGACTGAGCGTTTCAACTTATTTGTTAACAGGATAGAGGTAATATGTTTGTGTTGATGCAAATGCTTTCTATGTTTTAACTTTTAATCATGATCATGCAATTTGCACTACTATTTTAACTTACCCTATTCAGCTGATCCTGCCTCACTTTTCTGCAGCTATGCGATGCCTATACTGAACTAAATGATCCTGTAGAACAGAGACGACGTTTCACTGAGCAATTAAAGGTATATTTGTGCTATTACCAAATTGTAGGATAGTAGCAACAATGCATATGAATTGTTAAGTTCCTACTTCCTACTATTATTGCCATTTATACCATCACAAGAAATCAAGAAAGGCCAACATGAGGTTCTTTTTCCTACTTGACTAACACTGTTGTTTCATTATCTCAGGATAGAACATCAGGAGACGACGAGGCAATGGTTTTGGATGAATCCTACATTACTGCTTTAGAGTATGGATTACCCCCTACTGCTGGATTTGGCATGGGAATTGATAGACTTACAATGTTGCTAACAGATTCACAAAATGTCAAGGTACGTTAAGTAAACTTTACTCTTTGAAACATATTAAAATTTTCACTATCAATTCTTACTCTAAAATTTTCTATCTTCTCAGGAAGCAATCCTCTTTCCACCCATGAGACCACAGTAAAAGAATTGACCAAGAGAAGTTCCATGATCAGTTTGGTTGATTTTATTTGCATTTTTACATGAAACTTTCAAATTCAGTTCCAATATTTGTTTAGAATTTTATTTTAGTATCTCAATGTAAAGCATAAACACAATATATTAAAGCTTTACTTTTTTCTGAGAGGAAGTGCAAGTGGGGAACCAGTTATTCAACAGTGTCAATTTTGGATTATCATCCAGTTACGTGTGCTGTATCTATTTGAAGTTAATTTAAACCTAAAACTAGTAGTGGAGACACCCTTTAGTAGAATAGATATCATCCGACTTGCTTTGCAAAAATGAAAAATAAATAAATCCATATATATATATATACTAGTTTTCGAACAATCTCGTATGTAAAAACCTTTTAAAATGACACATANGGGAAGTGCAAGTGGGGAACCAGTTATTCAACAGTGTCAATTTTGGATTATCATCCAGTTACGTGTGCTGTATCTATTTGAAGTTAATTTAAACCTAAAACTAGTAGTGGAGACACCCTTTAGTAGAATAGATATCATCCGACTTGCTTTGCAAAAATGAAACATAAATAAATCCATATATATATATATATATATATACTAGTTTTCGAACAATCTCGTATGTAAAAACCTTTTAAAATGACACATATATAAAATAGAGAAATGCAAGCTAAAAATGATGAATTCCGGAAGCGATATAACATTGAACTTAAAATGGTTGAATACATATGTATATTTAGTGATTAAGTTATTTTGATGCTATAAGGTGCAAAAATGCGTACCCTAATCTTTCTATATGAATGATCTTAGAGAATTTGTTTACATCAATCCAAAATAAAATTTGGAGACAGAGGATTTGTCGTCGACAAGTATGTCTTTCAAAGAAATTGAATGACTAATGCACATATATGCAAGTTTTTATTTAAAAGCAGATATTATTACCTGAAAGACCCACATGATATTAATCTTGTTTAAAGAAAAGTTAATTAATCAAACTTCAAGAAAAGATGAAAATAAAAGCCAAAAGATAAATATGTAATGTATATTTGCCTCATCACCCCTACTTTTCCTCTTCAATTAATTTTTAACAAGAAAAATTGTATCACTTATATAGTTTAATTAAGATAAAAGGAGTATCTACTGATTAACCTTTTTAATTTTGTAATTTCTTGAAATATTGATATATCACGTTACTATAATTTCATTAAAAATTTAGAACAGATGAAAAGAAAGACGATAGAGGTGACTCAAATCTGACAAGAATATAATATCTATGCAAAATTCCTAAATTTATGTCTTTTTTTAAGAGTTAGATATCATATAACTAACATGAAAATAAAGTTTGATAAATCATGAATATATTTTAAAGGACGCCTTGGATGAAAAAAAAAAACAGAAGAGATAATGCTTAAATAAGGTAGCAATACTTGACTTCAGTGCTCAAAAAGAGCATATGCATGAGTATAATATTGTGTCATTCATTCACCCACTAATCCACACAATTCGTGTCTTTTTCTCTTCTATTTCACTTCAAGAAATTCATATCCATTAGAGATCGTATTGGGAGTTCCACTTCCAGGTTTCATAACAAAACGAAGCGAAAAAATAGATCAATAACTGTATCAATTGAAAATCATCAAAAATAACAAATAAATGAATCACCAAACTAAAAAATAGGATAAAATCTAAAAACAAATAGAAAAGAACAAATAGCAATTGGAAACAACTATTATCAGGCAAAAATAACACATCAATATATTACCCAAAACAAAAATATAAGGTAAATATAATTACATCCAAAGTAACAACAAATTCTAGGCCAAAACAATTATAAGAAAATAAAGAACAGAAAAAAAAAAAAAAAAGGAAGAAGAGATTTTTACCTTCCTATACACTATTTGAAATCTTATTACCCTCCCTACTCAAGTTTTAATTTAATTACACGGTCATATATAATTTACCAATTATATACAAATAAGTTTTAAATGAGTATCTCTTTATTTTAGGAATTGAATATGGAATATCAGTTATTTCCTTATCCCTTTATAATTGCCTTCACTCTCTCTCACTCACTCTCTCTCTCCGTCTCTCTCTCTTGCAAAGCCTGAAAATTCACTTCGCTTTAGTTGGTCATATGTCTCTCTCTTGCAAAGCCTGAAGACTCATAATGAAATCAGTTTATGATTTGAAAAGACGAATGCTCAAGGAAGTTAAAATTGCAAAGCCTGAAGATTCACTTCGCTTTAGTTGGGCTATAACATATGTGTAGACTTTAATCTCTCCTAATTCTCTGTAGGATTATAAATTTTGAAGGTGTTTGACTCTCCACCATTGACAACCAATAAAAAGCTTTGAAGCTTTGAAATCGAATTTGAGTTTTCAAAAACCATTATTTGTTCGGATTGGGTGTTGTTGCAAATAATTAAGAATATTATTTGGAGTTTATATCTCAATTTTGACGGTATTTTAGAGAAGATTAGACTTGATTTTGACTGAATTCAAATTGAAACTAGAAGAAGAAGAAGAAGAAGAAGAAAGAAGAAGAAGAAGAAGAAGAAGAACACATGACATACAATATACTTATGAAATTGTAGTAAAGTTATATTATAATTATATATAAATTATATTCTGTTGTAGTTATATTTTTTTTTATTTGAATGTTGTATGAAAGTTAAAAAATAATTGTATAATGTATGAATCGTTGCATAAAATTTATATTTAAGTTATCAATACTATATTTTTACATAAAGTTGTTGACACGTATCAAAATTGTATTAAGAGAGTAAGTTTTGATTGAAATTTTAGAGACGAAGAAGCACACATCACAGACAAAATATATACAAATTAGATACAAAATATATACAAAAGACATATTGTATAAAATTTGTATAAAAATTATAGTTAAGTTGTATGATATTGTAGTTGTATGATATTGTAGTTGTAGAAATAATGTATGAAAGTTGTAGATAAGTTGTAAATAAGTTATATAATATATAATTAGTTGTATGAAATTTATTTTTACTATGTATAAATCAGATACAAAATATACAAAAGACATATTGTATAAAATTTGTATAAAAATTGTGAAGATTAGACTTGATTTTGGCTGAAATTCAGATTGAAACTCGAGGAAGAAGAATAACACATGACATACAATAGTTACGAAATTGTATTAAAGTTGTATGCACATTGTATTTAAATTATATTATGTTGTAGTTATATATATATATATATATATATATATATATATTCAATGTTGAATGAAAGTTGAAAAATAGTTGTATAATGTATGAATCGTGATGTTTTATACTTCAATACCACGCAAGAGGGGGGTGATTTGTGTGGGGCATGATTTTCGCGTGCACTAAATTTTCGAAGGATCTGGTTCTTCTATGCGTTCCTTAAACTACAGTTGCGGAATAAATAATGCAGAAAGTAAAGAACACAGGGATTTTTACGTGGAAAACACCCGGCTCAAAAGGTGAAAAAATCACGACCTATTACCTAGTAGGATTTTCTCCAACCACTTCACTACAACTCTGAGCCAACAACAAGGTTTCCAAACTCTTGCAAACCTAAGGATTACCTCTAACCCTTGTAGCAACCAACCACAAGCTGTTGCAACTGCTTCAAGTTAACTCTAACTTGAACAATACAACTAGAGTTTACAACCTCTTGCAAACCTAAGGATTAAATCTAACCCTTATAGCAACACGCCACAGGCTGTTGCAACTACTCCAAGTTAACTCTAACTTGAAAGATACAACTCAAGTACCTAGTATAATTTGCTTCTTAGAAAGCTGAAAGGTACAACTCAAAACGCCTACTACACTTTGAACTAGAAATAAAGAAAGACACGTAAAACTCTTTATGGAGCTGGTTCTTCAATCTGGTTCGTGTAGGTTCAGGATCGCACTCTTAAAAATCTCACAGGAATTGCTCATAAAATGCCTTGCTATTTTGCTCTCAATTCGTGCTTAACTTCAGTATATGTGCATCACCTGTAAAAGAGAACACAACTGCTATATATAGAGTTAGTAAATAAAGATTAACTAGAAGTCTAATGCTTTACTCTTCCTTGGTGGAAGAGTTTGAGTTATCTTCAACTTCTAACTCTTTCCTTATCTTGGATAGAGTTCTCTTCAAGTAAGGAGTCCTGCTCCTTATCAAATATGCAACCTTTTCGTTCAGAGATTATGAGAAATAACCACTTATACTTATCCCTTTCACGTGCATGACTTTTGCTTGATTCTGCTCGTCACCTGTGTACACTGTCCATGGACCTGGTTCATGCATGTGTTCCTTTGTCAATCATCAAAACAAACTTACTCATGCCAACAAATTTTCCCTTTTTGATGATGACGAACTTCGTGCTTTTCATAAGCATGAAACCCGTTTCAACTCAGCTCAACATCAACATACTATTAGAACATTTTTTATTTTAAAGACATAAATCATCAAGGACCAGGTTCATTAGGTTATAAACATCACAGTCCAAAGTAAAATTACACCTTATCTTCCCCCTTTTGGCATCATCGAAAAGTTGTATAATTAAGTTAAGTAACCAGATTTTAGCAGATATCACTCATGAACACTGGGGCTACTTCAAATGCAATCATGGATTCAATTTTCTCTTTATCAATCTAAAGATATTAGCCATCTAATAAATATCAACAAACAATTAGAGCAAAATCAGTGAATTTCATTGATTGATAAGATCCTACCACAAAGCATAAGAAGAAATAAAAATATAGAACCATGCACAAAAGACAGAGAAATTTCACTTGGGTCACTAGTTACAACTAGGCTTAGGAACGGTTAAAAACTGGGAAGGACCAGGTTCTTGGCTTGCAGCAGTTTCAACATATCTTGAAGAATACTATCATTATTCTCCTTTTACTTTGAAAACTCACACTTGAGAGAGTCTCTCTCATCATCTACTTCAGCCAATCCTTTCTTCAGCCTTTCAATCTCAGTATCCTGGGCCATTTTCTTCCACTAGTTGAGCCTCTTTGCTCCTTTTAGCAGACCTAGTTCTTTTAGACACAATTGAGCCCTCAGCCTCACCATCTATTTCTCGAGAATTCTCTTGAGAAGTATTTCTCTTTTTGGCACTAGGTGTGGGTACTTCCACATCCTCATATTCATCTTCAAGAACCAGGTTCATCTCCTCAATCTGGACTACTCCACTTGGCTTACCAGCCTTTTTATTTTCAAGCGACTTTCTTGGCATTCTCAGCTAAGGCCTTTTTTACATTGGCCTCACTCTACTTCTTCTGGCTCCTTATAGTTCTTCCTCTTGTGTGAGGAGTTGCTACAGGGATAGAAGGAGCACTCTTTCTCTTAGTGCCACCCATGGCCTTTCCTGCAGTCTTTCCAACTTTGTTCTTCTTCTTTTGATTGTAACTATCTAACATCTTTTGCAACAGATCAAGACTCTTGTCTATTTTAGCAAGAGAAGGAACTGGTTTATGAAACTGTTTCCTTAGCCTAACCAGCCCATCTGCTGCACTTCTATCACCAGAACCATCACCTATCTCCTGTGATTCTATCCCCATACTTTCATTCATAGTCTCCTCATTATCACTAATCTCTTCACTTAATACAATCATTGATCCAGCTTCTTCAGTCAAACCAACAAGAGTGGGTGAAGGAGATCCAACCATTCTTTCTTCTCCCTTTCCCCTCACATATACTTCAACACCCTCACTCTTTTTTTTTTCATTTTTACCACCAATATTTTCAGACCCACCAGTTTCTACCCCAGCAATCGTACCAACCAACACAAACCTATTTTCAAGATTCTCAGCAATTTTAGAAGCAACATTAGAAATTTTTAACCCAGAAGTTACTTGCTCAGTTTCAAATGAAAGTGGTTCTTCCCCATCAGTTGCAGACTTGAATGACTCATAAGATTTTTAGGGTTTTTCTGCTTGACTAGCTTGTAGCATCTCACTCAATTTCTTAGCTTGTTCTCTACTGGCCATTATGTTGTATGCAATCATTTTGATATGCTTTTTCTTGAGGGTTTGGGTGGTTGAAAGTGTGCGTGAATGTTCTTTGTGTGGTGAGGAAGGGTTTTATGAGTTTTTGGGATTCTCATGGATATTTGCCATTTGATCAGTTCATAAACTTGATAGAAACAGAGAGAGTTTTGAGGTTTTAGAGATTTTGATCTTTCGAAAAATTTGAGATAAGAGGGTAAGGTCAGATCAATTTAAAGAGAAAAAGGTTGCGTGTATAACGACACCTTTTTGAAGTCTAGAAGTCTAATCACATTGAAAGTTTCAGTTTGAAAAGACGTTCGACTCTTCCCCAAATATTTTATGGCGCGTGGGACTCTTGATGAAATTGGTTCAATTGTAACTAATTGGTTCAAAAGTAGTTTGGGATAAAGTGGGACTCTTTTCAATTCATGATTCATATGCAGTTATTTTAAATTATGCGGAGTGTAGAATACATACCTTATAATCTCAATGAACCAGGTTCTTCACTGAAAGTTCTCTTGTGTAAGACTGATTTTTTTCCAAAAAAATAAGAATAATATTATTAGACATCAGTGAGATATTTTAGTACATGGCACAAGAGTATACTAATAAAAGCATGAGACTGAGCAATATCTACTCTAATTATTCACAAAATTCATAAATTATCTAACCAATCATTGAGTTAGAACCGATTTCTTTTAGTTGATATTAATCATCCCTAATTCTAACATGTTCCTTTCAAAGTGATCCCTACTCAAAGAGATGTCAGCAATTTTCTTATCAGCAACATAAAATTCCACAGTGATCAAAACCTCTCAAAATTATCCCTTTGAAAATGACGCCCAACATCTATGTGCTTAGTTCTTTTATGATGGACTGGGTTCTGGTCATACTAATTGCGTTATCACAAAAGATGGGGATACAACCTACATTAATTTCAAAATCTATTAATTGCTTTTTTGATCCACAACAATTGAGCACAACATGAGGCATCAACAACATACTCAGCTTCAAAAGTAGATAAGGCCACAGAAGTTTGTTTTTTGGTGGCCCAAGACACAAGACATGAGCCAAGAAAGTGTGTCATACCTGAGGTGCTCTTTCTATCCACAAGAAAACCTATATAATCTGCATCAGCATATCCCACTAAGTTGAATATACTACCTTTTGGATACCATAGACAAAGGTCTGTGGTGCCTTTTAGGTATCTCAAGATCCACTTGACAACAGTCAAGTGAGACTTCTTCAGATTTGCCTGAAATCTTACACAAAAGTCTACACTAAAAACAATGTCAGGTCTGCTAGCAGTAAGATATAAAAAGGAACCAATCATTCCCCTATACAATTTTTGATCAACAGATGAACCAGGTTCATCCACATCCAATTTTGTGGTTGTTGCTATATGAGTGTCAATTTCTTTGGAATCTTCTATTTTATCAATTTCTTTGGAATCTTTTATTTTAAAATTTTTAAAGCAACTCTTTCACATGCTTCTGCTGATGGATCATAGTTACATTTGAATTTTGTTTAATTTGTAAGCCTAAAAAGAAATTAAGCTCACCCATCATATTCATTTCAAATTCACTCCCCATTAGTTTAGTAAATTCCTTACTTAACTTATCAATAGTTGCTCCAAAGATTATATCATTAACATATATCTGAACTACCAAGAGATCTTACCTTTTTCTTTCAAGAACAAAGTATAGTCAATTTTACCTCTCTTGTAGCCATGCTCAACCAGAAATTTTGATAATCTTTCATACCATGATCTTGGAGCCTGCTTGAGCCCGTAAAGTGACTTCTCAAGCTTGCACACATGATCAGGACATTCCTTGCTTTCAAATTCCGGAAGTTTCTTGACAAACACTCCTTTAGATATCCATTGAGGAAGGCACTCTTGACATCCATATGATGGAGAGTGAATTCCATATAAGCAACAAAGGCTATGAGGAGTCTAATTGCTTTCAATCTTGCAACTGGAACAAAGGTTTAATCATAGTCTATGCCCTCCTCTTGACTATATCTTTGAACCACCAATCTTGCCCTGTTCCTTGTAATTGTTCCTTCTTCATCAAGTTTGTTTCTGAAGACCTATTTTGTGCCAATTATTGATTTGTCCTTGGGTCTTGGTACTAGATGTCAAACTTGACTTCTCTCAAATTGGTTGAGTTCATATTGCATTGCATTCACCCAGTATGCATCCTGTAAAGCTTCAGCAATATTTTTAGGTTCAATAAGAGATAGAAAAGCATAAAAAGCACAAAGATTCTTCAACGAAGATCTGGTTTTGATTCTAGAGATTGGATCAGTAATTATGTTCTCAATGGGAGAAAACTTTGATACTTGTAAGGTTTCACAACCAACTGATTTTCCCTAAATGTTCCTTCAATGTTTTGTTACTGAGGAACAGGTTCATGGACAGGTTCCCTCGAGATTTGAGGATCACTTCCTCTTTGTTCAGTTCCCCCTGTCAAGTTGCCCTGGGTGGAAGGACCTGTTCGATCACATGTTCCTACTTTTGGTGCAGCTTCAGTTTGGGCTGTGGTTCCATTTGAGTTTCGCACCAGCCCAATTGCTTCATCATCATGTTCCATCTCTGCTCATTGTCCTCATTGGTCCATACATATCTATATGGACCAGTACCATCGACCTGGTAGTACTCACCATTTTCTTACTTTTGAAAGAAGATCTTACTTGCTTCCTCCTTATACAAGCCTAACAACCTATATCTTCCTTGGATTTAATGTTATGCAGTCCTATCACCAAGTCTTTGGAGACTAGTTTGTTGAGTTGACTTAGACTAGCATGTCCAAGTCTCTTATGCCAAAGAAGAGGATCACTGTCCATGACACTCTGGCAAGTGAGTTCATTATCTGAGAGTATGGACAGATCCACCATATATGTCTTTCACTCTTCTTCCCTACAAGCCTTTCTTTTCATTTCCAAATGAGGCATTACCTCCTTTAAAGGCCACAAGTGAGAGGAACCTTTTCTTATTTCTTGTCATGTGTTTTGAGCAATCTCTTTCCATATATCATTTTTTGGCTGCTCTCTCTCTCACTTGGACCTGCAAGAGAAAATCAGAGGTAATTCTTAGAAACCCAAACTAGTTTGGGTCCCTTTCTATGGGAAAATGGATAAATCAAATATTTCTTTGCCCAACTTGGCAGCTTATTCTTCCCTGGAAAAAAAAGTTTTGTTCCTTAGACTTACCTTTTCTTTTGCTACACATTCACTCCTATAGTGTCCAGTATTACCACAGTGAGTGCAAATCTTATTCTCAGAAAGTGTTAGGTACTTACTTTTGGAATCCCATTTAGGTGCAGAGTTCCCAAAGCCAAGTCCCTTTCTATTGCTACTATGGTGTTCTTGTAGCCATGAAAATTCATCAGAGGACCTGTTCCATTAACATGTTCTATCAAGTTCATGCTTTACCTTAGTCAAGTCCTCATTCAAAGCTATTACATGTTCATTCCTTTTGTATAGCTCATCTTTTACCTTTTCCTAGATCTTCTTCTAGTGTGAGTTATGTGACACTAACTATTTCTTTATCTGTTCCTAACTTCAATTTCAGATTTTTAGATCTAAGTTCTAAGACAACTATGTCAAATGCATGAACCTTTTGATGATGCTGGTGAGCACCCGAGGGGTGAGGATATTCCCCTAGTTACTACACTGCCCGATTCTACCACAGCTGATCAGACCGCAACTGTCCCTATGCCTACTGAAGGTGCAACGGTTCCTCCTACCGATATTCTAGTACCACCTCTAGCTCCAGCTTCTTATTCTGGTGTTCTGATGTTGTTCTTAGGGGAGCCATACAGATGTTGGCACAGATAGTGGCTTCTCAGGCCCAGAGGTCGAGTGTTGGGCCTACTTCTTCTAGTCAGCCAGGGGAATCTGCTAGTTCCAAGGCGAACAAGTTTCTTCAGTTAGATCCTCCAGTGTTTATGAGTACTGATCGCGAGGAGGACCCCAGGACTTTATTGATGAGATGCACAAGACTCTTCGGGTTATGCATGCTATAGAGATGGAGGGAGTGGAGTTGGCCTCCTACCGCCTGAAAGGGGTGGCCTATTCTTGGTTTGAGTTGTGGGAGGAATCTCGTGAGGAGGGAAGCCCTCCGGCAAGGTGGGGTGAGTTCACAGATGACTTTATGGACCATTTCTTGACTGCTGAAACAGCCCGTGCCGCTGAGTTTGAAAGCCTGAAGCAGGGTAGTATGAATGTATGGGAGTACCATATGGAGTTTGCGCGCCTGTCCAAGTATGTTATTCACATGTTGCCCACTATGGAGGCTAGAGTGTGCCGGTTTGTACAGGTCCTTAGCCCCTTGGTTATTAATGAGGCCTCTACAACTGTCTTGAAATTCCGATATAAACTATGGTAAGATGGTGGAATTTGCTCAAGCCATAGAGACCCGTAAATTGAAGAATATAATGGAGTGTCAGAGTAACAGCAAGGCCCGGTCCGCGGGAAACTTGGGTGGTTGTAGGTCGGCATTCAGGGGAAGGTCATTTGGACCATCTCAATCATTCGCTCAGTCTTCGATGAGTGCCCAGTCATCTGGACCCAGTCAGGGCAACAGGGGACCCCACCAGCAGGGTCGGCCCGACAGAAGGTCTCAGCAGCGGAGGTTCCCATGCCGTAAGTGTGGGAGGATACTTTTTGTGTCCTGCTTCATGGACCTACCTATATGTTATGGGTGCGGTGTGAGGGGTCATATTTAGAGGCATTGCCGCTCGTACTGCTAAAACATGGGCTGGGGTGCGGTGCATCCAACTAATTCTATAGCTACTAGATCCACAACACCTACAGCTTGAGGCACCCCAGCACCCGCAGGGCGTGGTGCAGCTAGGGGTGGTGCACAGAATTCGGGAGGACCTAGTAGATTTTATGTTATGCGGAGGTGTTGGGATTCATAGGCTTCTCCAGATATTGTCACAGGTATATTGTCTGTCCAATCCCATGATGTATATGCTTTTATTGATCTCGGTTCCACTTTGGAATTTGGGATTGAACCGGCATAGCTTCATGATCCATTCTCTGTGTCTACTCCGGTTGGTGAGTTTATTTTGGCTCTGTGGGTTTATAGGGATTACATTGTCAAGTTGCGTAACCGGGACACCGTGACCGATCTTATTGAATTGAGAATGGTCAATTTTGATGTAATAATGGGAATGAATTGGCTTTATTCATGTTTTCCCAAGCTTGATTTTTGGATAAGAACTGTTAGCTTCGAATTTCCAAATGAGCCAGTCAATGAACTAGGAAAATATTTAGCAAAAGAGGACGTTTCTGCGGCCCACTATGAAGTCGCAGAATCACTATGTAGACCGCATAATGACCGCAGAATAAGGTAGTGTGAGGTAGGGATGGGCCATTTTGGATATCAGGTTTGCGACACATTACTGCAAGGCAGTATTTTCTTTTTCAGTTTCACAAGCCCTAATTTCCAGGTTTTTGCATTTTGTTTTTAAAAGTTTACACTCTTTTGACAATTGTTCTTTTTCAGAACTTATATTCTTAGATTCATCAATTAAAGTTAGCAACAATTCTGATAGTCTATCTTTAGAAAAGAATTTAAGTTTTTCTTTAAGGTCTAGAAAACTTATCTCAGATTCTTCATCAGGTTCATCTTCAGATTCTCGAATTGCTATGAGAGCTTGTTCAGCATTATCATCAGTGTCCTCATCTAAACTATCTTTTCAAGTAGCAACCGTTGCTTTGGATGACCTTTTGTTGTAGTTCTTCTTGTCATGAACATGTTCCTTCTTTCAGATTTCTCCTTTTTCCACTCGACTTCCCACATAGGACAGTTCTTGATCATGTGGTTCATTTTACCACATTTGAAGTGCACATAAGTCATCCGCAAATGATCTCTTCTCCTCTCTTTCCACAAAGAATAGTAGTGATTATTGAATAGTGGTGGCCTAGTGGTGGATTGCTCTTTACAGTTTCCAAGTAGTGCACTCATCTTGATGTTTTCCTAAGGTGTTAGCCTCTTCAAGGATAACCCGCTCTAATACCAATTGATGTTTTATACTTCAATACCACACAAGAGGGGGTGATTTGTGTGGTGCCTGATTTTCGCGTGCACTGGATTATTGAAGGATCTGGTTCTTCTATGCGTTTCTTACACTACAGTTGCGGAATAAATAACGCAGAAAGTAAAGAACACAAGGATTTTTACGTGGAAAATACCCGGCTCAAAAGGTGAAAAAACCACAACCTACTATCTAGTAAGATTTTCTCCAAACACTTCACTACAACTCTGAGCCAACAACAAAGTTTCCAAACTCTTGCAAACCTAAGGATTACCTCTAACCCTTGTAGTAACCAGCCATAGGCTGTTGTGACTGCTTCAAGTTAACTCTAACTTGAACAATACAACTAGAGTTTACAATCTCTTGCAAACCTAAGGATTAACTCTAACCCTTATAGCAACACACCACAGGCGGTTGCAACTATTTCAAGTTAACTCAAACTTGAAAGATACAACTCAGGTACCTAGTACAATTTGCTTCTTAGAAAGCTGAAAGGTACAACCCAAAATGCCTACTACACTTTGAACTAGAAATAAAGAAAGACATATAAAACTCTTTATGGAGCTGGTTCTTCAATATGGTTCGTGTAGCTTCAGGATCGCACTCTTAAATCTCACAGAAATTGCTCACAAAATGCCTTGCTATTTTGCTCTCAATTCGTGCTTAACTTCAGTATGTGTGCATCACCTGTAAAAGAGAACACAACTGCTATATATAGAGTTAGTAAATAAAGATTAACTAGAAGTCTAATGCTTTACTCTTCCTTGGTGGAAGTGTTTTAGTTATCTTCAACTTCTAACTCTTTCCTTATCTTGGATAGAGTTCTCTTCAAGTAACGAGTCCTGCTCCTTATCAAATATGCAACCTTTTCATTCAGAGATTATGAGAAATAACCACTTATACTTATCCCTTTCACGTGTATGACTTTTGCTTGATTCTGCTCGTCATCTGTGTACACTGTCCATGGACCTGGTTCATGCATGTGTTCCTTTGTCAATCATCAAAACAAACTTACTCAGGCCAACAAATCGTTGTATGAAATTCGTATTTAAGTTATCAATAATATCTTTTTACATAAAGTTGTTGATAGGTATCAAAATTGTATTAAGAGAAGAAGTTTTGATTAGAATTTCAGAGAGGAAGAAGAATACACTACATACAAAATATATACAAAACAGATACAAAAGACATATTGTATAAAATTTATATAAAAATTATATTTAAATTGTATAATATTGTAGATGTATTTAATTAACTGGGTAAAAATAATGTTAAAAATTGTAGATAAGTTGTATAATGTATGCTCCAAGTGAAATGGACGAGGAAGTACGTTAGAGTCTAGAGGGATTAAAAACAAATGGTGTAATAATTGACAGGGCATAACATCAAATTCATTCTAGCAAACACGAGTACTAGGATAGTAACTACGCTTTATTTTTATAATTAATAAATAATAAATTAATAGAAAAGGACTATTATTTTGGACAGTTTCGTAACTGCTCTTTATAGATTCAAGAAACTGTAACCTATAAACTAGCAGTTTATTTTCTCTTCATTAGATATTTGGAAAGATAGAGTTTGTGATTTTTACAACAAAGTGCACATAGAGCAGTAATTTGGATTTTGCGGGCTATAATTTATTGGTGTCGATGGTGGAAACAACGTGTAATAGTTGAGCCTCTACGCTTCAAAGAGAGAGAGAGGAGTTAGCGCTAATTATGGCTTCAAATAGGTAGTATATAGGAAACAAATGAGTGGAGAGAAAATAGGAAACAAATGTAACTAAATCTCATAATTTAAGGTATTAATAATGAATTTTATATAATTTGTAAGTAATCCTTGTTTAAGGCTGGTAATATACAAAATTAGGACAGTTTTAGTAAATAAATTTCAAATATTGTATAGGAAGAAAAAAATCCCAAAACAATTTGAAGAAATGAATAGCACATGAAATTCTGGTTTAATACTGATGTTTTTAGCAAAGAATTTTGGCATATTTAATGCATGGATAATCAATTCAGTTTTCAACGAGTGACCTTTGATAAATATATATTGAGAAATTTTTATGAATAGAGATGAGGACTATATGCAATCGAAAAAAACAAAGATTCATTTTACCACTATCATCTAAATTTTGTAGTGGGTACCTGGAAAAAGTAACGTACACTAAGAATTACATTAATATCATTATTAAGTGTATTAATTGGTCCATTGAAAGAGAAGTAGAATTTTGAATAAAGATAAGGAAAATTAAGAAAAATGGGAAAGAGATAAATGGGTATTTGGTTTGGTAGATGAATGATCTTGTAAACTTAGAATATTGAGGGAAGAATAAAATTTATTCCGTGGAAAATAAAGAAACAAACAATTAAGGATGAATTGAGTAAATGCTGGGTCGTAAATTCATTGTTGTGCAGCTGAACTTGTAATTCAACCATTATGTAACTAAAATATTAAGTACTAATTATTATATGTTTAATTACATTTTGATTTATTGCAGGAGGAAAATTGTAATCTAACTTTGAAGATAAGAGCTTCCCACTTTTAGTATTATACTAGTTATTTGTTACGTACGTTGCGCGTGTATCCTATATTAGTACATAAAAGTTTAACAAAATTACATAAATATATTAAAAATATGTCTAAGATATAATATAGAAAATAAGAATATAAAAAGTGTAAGATGCTAAAATTAATGAATGCTAATCATATTTAGCTAACTTATAAAAAGATGGTAAATTTAAAAATCATAACCACAATTTTAATGATAATAGGGACGAAAGCATACAAAGATAGTGAGGCTTCTATCTCGATTTAGGCGAGATAGATAAGAAGCACCCCAGGAACATCACATGTATGATAACAAAGAATAATAAATCTAAAAATTTGCCGCTAGTAATAGCTGCAAAGACAACAAAAGTTATTTTTTTTGACATAATATATAATTATTTTATCATCCAATATATTGTGATTGAAAAAAGAATTGCTCCCGTGGATGTAGAATACTATCAGACTTACTGATAAGACTGCATATACACCAACATAATAATCTAGGTAATTTGTCAAAAGTATTATTGCATTAACTATCTACCTTGCAAAATAAATTAATATATCAATAGAAAAATAAAGTAATTAGCAATCAAACAAAAATTCATCTACATAAATAAATTGATAGTGGACTGAGCACGTCCTGCTTTGAGAGACTTTCTTCAACGGAGCACTTTAATAAAAAACAATTCTGTAAAGCTTTAGCCTGTGCATATGTTTCCACGTCTATCCACATTATTGTCAGATATCGCTAATTGACTTTCCTAAAAGATAATAGTCTTATGATTTTCAATCGGCTAATAAGTTAATAATCACTCTTTCTTCCCAAGAAATAAAATTAAAATAATTAAGTCCCGAGTGAATCCATATGATAACCAAACACACCAAAAAGTACATAACAATATCGAGAAATATGAAGATAGAATTTTTAGAGGTGACTATTGGAAAAAATTAAAGAAAATATAAATGTCGTTAAGATGCATATAAGATGTAGACAATAAATTGCGTCGAGCAAATAAAATCAAGACCGAAGAATATTGCAATAATCATAGTATTTTATTTCAAATATTTGAGTGTTACAATCTCTATGAATCCTCTGATTTTTCTTTTCAATAGTAAATAAAAGAGGCTCTGAGCTTAATCTTGAATTTTATTTTATTTTAATTCAAGTGCTTGCGGCCTGATCTTGATCTTGACGTATTTTTAATCCAAGGGCTTGCAACTTGTTCTTGAATCTTCGTCTTGATCTTTTAATCCTTAGAACACTTGAATGCTTGTAGCTTTTAGAGAAATCTACAGCGTTTGATCCACAAGATCTCTCTTGCTTTTTGTTATAACTTCTGGTGTCTTTTCTGAGTTATGAAGACCCATATTTATAGTTGTGGTAGGGAAGAGTTATAATAAGAATAAACTCTTTCCGACCAATCAAATCAAAGTGTGACAAGGCCGCATTTGATTGGCCAGAACATGTCACTTGTACATGTGGCGCGATTTCAGTGGCGTTTTAATTTGACTTGGCATGCCTTGTCATTTTGACATGTGACACGATCATATTGTCTCTTCCGTTTGACTTGGCGCGCTACGTTATTTGACACGTGGCGCGAAACTAGGCCTCTAGGAAGATGACATCTTGGGCTTAATGAAGTGGGCTCATCACTTTAGCCCAATTAAATGGGCTAGCCCAATGGATTAAGACTTATTTATTTAATCCATATATATATTGGACCTATATAATTAATTCATCGTACTTCATTCAAACGATGATTGGGGCACTATGTATCTTTTGAACTCATACGACTGAACTCAGAATGAAACTCTAAGCTGCCTACGTACCTCGGTGAAGAGGATCAAGTCATACCGTAGTTCAGAATGGGTGATTTTTTTTTATATCCTAACTTTTTCCTAGAATGGGTGATCAAGTCATACAGTGTGCCTGTTGTTTCAACTTGTATTCTTCTGGTTTGGTCTGTTGCCTTGTTTGATAGTGATTCCCCTTACTCTGCCGTAGGTATAGTGGCTACGGTCTGGGATGGCCGAGTGAGGTCATGTCCTCGGGGAGAACAGGGGGTAGGGTGGGAGGTAGGGAAGGTTTAGG
>AWOL01S0006329.1:2066-15208 GCA_000715115.1 Nicotiana otophora
TTATGGTTTCGTATTCCTAGATATATGTTATTGCATGTATCTTCATTTGTGCCCATGTCTCATTACTTGGTTGTTGCTATTGTTTGTTTATTGCTTCATTTTTGTTTCTTTTGCGCCGCATATATTTTGGAAACAACCTCTCTACCTTCATTAGGTAGGGGTAAGGTATGAGTACACTTTACCCTACCCAGACCTCACATGTGGGATTTCACTAGGCTTCTTGTTGTTGTTGTATAGCTCAAGACCTAAGGAACAATTGTCACCGCCTAGCCATGACCGTTCCTTCTTTTCAGTGTTTTAGGGTCATAAAATTGGAATTTCGCCCTATTCTCAGATTTTCATGTGTTATAGGCCACTCCTTCCGCATAGGCCTAGGCCCCCGATCCTGGATTTTCTAAAATTTTTCATGGCCATCAAAAATAACCTAAGGATTAATAGTCACCGCCTCGCCATGATCATTCGTCATTTTTTGGCATTTTAGGGCCATCAAACTGGAATTACACAGATTCTCAAGATTTTCGTGTGCTATAGCCCACGTCTTACGTATGGGTCCAGGATGCCGGACCCGGATCGCCTAAAATTTTGGCGGGACATCACAAATAGCCTAAGAAACAATAGTCACTGCCTTGCCATGATCGTTCCTCAATTTATGGCATTTTAGGGCCATTAAACTGGAATTTCGCCCAATTCCCAATATTTTCGTGTGCTATAGCCCACGCCTTACACATGGGCTCGGGGTCCCGGACCCGGATCGCCTAAAATTTTGCCGGACTACCAAAAATGACCTAAGGAACAATATTCACTGCCTCGCCATGACCGTTCCTTGTTTTTTCGCATTTTAGGGCCATTAAACTAGAATTTGCCTGATTCCCAGATTGTTGTGTGCTATATAGCTCACGCCTTCCGCATGGGCCCGGGCCCTAAACCTGGATCGCCTATTACTTTTTTGGGACATCAAAAACGACCTTAGGAACAATAGTCACCGCTTTGCCATGACCGTTACTCGTTTTGGTGTTTTAGGGCTATAAAACTGGAATTGCGCCTGATTCTCAACTTTTCTTGGGCTATAGCCCTCGCCTTCCACATGGGCCCGACACCAGACCTGTATCACCAAATATTTTGTCGGGCTATCAAAAATGACCTAAGAAACAATAGTTACCGCCTCGCCATTGTCGTTCCCTATTTTTTGGCATTTTGGTGCCCTAAAATTGGAATTCCCCTGATTTCCAGATTTTCATGTGTTATAACCCACGCCTTCTGTATGGGCCCGGGACCCAAATCGCCTAAAATATTTCCGTTCCATAAAACATAACCTAAGGAAAAATTGACAACACCTTTCTATGACTTTTCCTCATTGTTTTGCATTTTAGGGCCATATAACAAGAATTCCGCCCGAATCCTATATTTTCGTGCGCTAGTGCCCACGCCTTTCTCATGGGATCAGGCCCTCGAACTCGGATCACCAAATATTTTGCCTGGAAATCAAAAACAACCTAAGAAATAATAATCACTGCATCGCCATGACCGTTCCTCGGATTGTGGGGTTTTAGGGCCATAAAACTAGAATTCTGCCCAATTCTCAGATTTTCGTGTGCTATAGCCCACGCCTTCCGCATGGGCCTGGGCCACCAGACCTGGACCGCCTAATATTTTTCCGGACCATCAAAAATTACCTAAGGAACAATAGTCACCGTCCCGTCATGACCGTTCCTTAATATTTGGCATTTTAGGGCCGTAAAACTGGAATTCTGCCCGGTTCCCATATTTTCGTGTGCTATAGCACACGCCTTCTACGTGTACCCGAGCGCCCAGACCTGCACCACCTAAGATTTTTCTGGCCGATTAAACACTACCTAAGGAACAATAGTCACCATCCCTCCATGACCATTCCTCAATTATTAGCGTTTTAGGGCCGTAAAATTAGAATTCCGTCTCGTTCTCATATTTTCATGTGCTATAGCTTACGCCTTCTGCGTGTGCCCGAGCGCCCGGAACCGTACCATCTAATATTTTGCTGGCCGATTACAAATGACATAAGTAACAATAGTCAATGCCTCACCATGACCGTAACTCGTTTTTGGTGTTTTCGTGCTATAAAACAGGAATTCTGCCCGATTCCCAAATTTTCTTGTGTTATCACCACGACTTCGGCATGGGCCCGACCCCCCATACCCGGATCGCCTAAAATTTTGCCGGGTCATAAAATATTAACTAAGTAACAATAGTTAGCGCCTCTCCACGATCGTTCCTCAATTTTTGGCATTTTAGTGCCCTAAAACTTGAATTACCCTAATTCTCAAATTTTCATGTGTTGTAGCCCATGCCTCATGCATGGACCCGGGACCTAGGTCGTGTAAATTTTTTTCGTGCCATAGCAAATGACCTAAGGAACAATAGATAATACCTCGCCATGACTGTTCCTCATTGTTATGCGTTTTAGGGCCACAAAATTGGAATTCTACCTGATTCCCATATTTTCGTGTGTTATTGCCCACGCCTTCCGCTCAGGTCCTCAAACCCGTATCGCCAAAAATTTTGCCAGTCAATCAAAACAACCTAAGGAATAATAGTCACTGCCTCGCCATGACCGTTCCTCATTTTTTGGCATTCTAGGGCCATAAAACTAAAACTCTGCCAGATTCTCAGATTTTCGTGTGCTATAGCCCATGCCTTTCGCATGAGCCCGGGACCCCGGACCCAGATCACCTAACATTTTGCTGACCCATCCAAAATGACCTAAGGAACAATAGTCACCATCTCGTTATGAGTTTTCCTCGTATTTCAGCATTTTAGGGCCATAGAACTAGAATTTTGCCCACCCATATTATCGTGTGCCCATGCCTTCCGAATGGGTCTGGGCCCCCGCACCCGGATCACCCAAGATTTTTCTAAGCCTTTAGAAATGACCACAGGAACAATAGTCATCGCCCCGCCATGAACATTCCTCGTTTTTGGCGTTTTAGGTCCATAAAATTAGAATTCCGCCCGATTTTTAGATTTTCATATGCTATAGCCCACGCTTTGCTCATGGGCCCAGGCCACCAGATGCGGACCATCTAATATTTTTCTAGACCATACAAAATGGCCTACGGAATTATATTCACCGCCACGCCATGACAATTCCTAATATTTTGGCATTTTAGGGCCATAAAACTAGATTTCATCCCGATCCTAAAGCTTTTCGTGTGCTACAGCCCATGCCTTCCGCATGGGACCGGGCCACCAGAGTCGGAATGCCTAAGATTTTTTTGGACCATAAGAAATGACCTAAGGAATAATAGTCACCATCCCGCCATGACCATTCCTCAATATTTGGCGTTTTAGAGTCATAAAACTGGAATTCCGCCCGCTTCCCGTATTTTTGTGTGTTATAGCCCACGCCTTCCGCGTGTGCTCGAGCGCCCAGACCTGGACCACCTAAGACTTTTCTAGCCCATTAAAAATGACGTAAGCAATAATAGTCACCACCTCGCTATGACCGTTACTCACTTTTTAGCATTTTCGGGCTATAAAACTGGAATTCCCCCCAATTCTCAAATTTGCTTATGCTATAACCGTCTCCTTCCGCATGGGCCTGGCCCCCCAGACCTGAATCGCCTAAAATTTTTTCGGGCCATCAAAAACGAACTAAGGAATAATAGTTACCACCTCGCCATGACCGTTCCTTGTTGTTTCGCATTTTAGGGCCATTAAAGTGGAATCCGCTTGATTCCCAGATTTGCGTGTGCTATATAGCTCATGCCTTCCGCATGGGCCCGGGCCCCAAATATGGATTGCCTAATACTTTTTAGGGACATCCAAAATGACCTAAGGAATAATGGTCACCGTTTTGCCATCACCGTTACTCCTTTTTTGGTGTTTTAGAGTTACAAAACTGGAATTGCGCCTGATTTTCAACTTTTCTTATGCTATAGCCGTCGCCTTCCGCATGGGCCCGACCCTCGGACCCGTATCACCTAAAAATATTTCAGGCCATCAAAAATGACCTAAGGAACAATAGTTGCCGCTTCTCCGCGATCGTTCCCCGTTTTTTGGCATTTTAGTGCCCTAAAACTGGAATTCCCTTGATTCCCAGATTTTCATGTGCTATAACCCACGCCTTCTGTAAGGGTCCGGGACACAAATCGCCTAAAAATTTTCCGTGCCATAAAACATAACCCAAGGAATAATATACAACACCTCGCTATGACGTTTCCTCATTGTTTTGCGTTTTAGGGCCATAAAACAGGAATTCCGCCCGATTTCCATATTTTCGTATGCTAGTACCCACGCCTTTCGCATGGGATCAGGCCCTCAAATCCGGGTCACCAAATATTTTGCCGGGCAATCAAAAACAACCTAATGAATAATAATCACTACCTCGCCATGACAATTCCTCGGACTTTGGAGTTTTAGGGCCATAAAACTAGAATTCTGCCCAATTCTTAGATTTTCGTGTGCTATAGCCCACGCCTTCCGCATGGGCCTGGGCTGGGCGACCAAACCTGGACCGCCTAATATTTTTCTGGACCATCAAAAATGATTTAAGGAATAATAGTCACCGTCCCATCATGACCGTTCCTTAAATTTTGGCATTTTAGGGCCGTAAAACTGGAATTCCGTCCGGTTCCCATATGTTCGTGTGTATAGCCCACGCCTTCTACATGTGNAGGGCCATAGAACTAGAATTTTGCCCACCCATATTATCGTGTGCCCACGCCTTCCGAATGGGTCTGGGCCCCCGCACCCGGATCACCCAAGATTTTTCTGAGCCTTTAGAAATGACCACAGGAACAATAGTCATCGCCCCGCCATGAACATTCCTCGTTTTTGGCGTTTTAGGTCCATAAAATTAGAATTCCGCCCGATTTTTAGATTTTCATATGCTATAGCCCACGCTTTGCTCATGGGCCCAGGCCACCAGATGCGGACCATCTAATATTTTTCTAGACCATACAAAATGGCCTACGGAATAATATTCACCGCCACGCCATGACAATTCCTAATATTTTGGCATTTTAGGGCCATAAAACTAGATTTCATCCCGATCCTAAAGCTTTTCGTGTGTACAGCCCATGCCTTCCGCATGGGACCGGGCCACCAGAGTCGGAATGCCTAAGATTGTTTTGGACCATAAGAAATGACCTAAGGAATAATAGTCACCATCCCGCCATGACCATTCCTCAATATTTGGCGTTTTAGAGTCATAAAACTTGAATTCCGCCCGGTTCCCGTATTTTTGTGTGTTATAGCCCACGCCTTCCGCGTGTGCTCGAGCGCCCAGACCCGGACCACCTAAGATTTTTCTAGCCCATTAAAAATGACGTAAGCAATAATAGTCACCACCTCGCTATGACCGTTACTCACTTTATAGCATTTTCGGGCTATAAAACTGGAATTCCCCCCAATTCTCAAATTTGCTTATGCTATAACCGTCTCCTTCCGCATGGGCCTGGCCCCCCAGACCTGAATCGCCTAAAATTTTTTCGGGCCATCAAAAACGAACTAAGGAATAATAGTTACCACCTCGCCATGACCGTTCCTTGTTGTTTCGCATTTTAGGGCCATTAAAGTGGAATCCGCTTGATTCCCAGATTTGCGTGTGCTATATAGCTCATGCCTTCCGCATGGGCCCGGGCCCCAAATATGGATTGCCTAATACTTTTTAGGGACATCCAAAATGACCTAAGGAATAATGGTCACCGTTTTGCCATCACCGTTACTCCTTTTTTGGTGTTTTAGAGTTACAAAACTGGAATTGCGCCTGATTTTCAACTTTTCTTATGCTATAGCCGTCGCCTTCCGCATGGGCCCGACCCTCGGACCCGTATCACCTAAAAATATTTCATGCCATCAAAAATGACCTAAGGAACAATAGTTGCCGCTTCTCCGCGATCGTTCCCCGTTTTTTGGCATTTTAGTGCCCTAAAACTGGAATTCCCTTGATTCCCAGATTTTCATGTGCTATAACCCACGCCTTCTGTAAGGGTCCGGGACACAAATCGCCTAAAAATTTTCCGTGCCATAAAACATAACCCAAGGAATAATATACAACACCTCGCTATGACGTTTCCTCATTGTTTTGCGTTTTAGGGCCATAAAACAGGAATTCCGCCCGATTTCCATATTTTCGTATGCTAGTACCCACGCCTTTCGCATGGGATCAGGCCCTTAAACCCGAGTCACCAAATATTTTGCCGGGCAATCAAAAACAACCTAATGAATAATAATCACTACCTCGCCATGACAATTCCTCGGACTTTGGGGTTTTAGGGCCAAAAAACTAGAATTCTGCCCAATTCTTAGATTTTCGTGTGCTATAGCCCACGCCTTCCGCATGGGCCTGGGCGACCAAACCTGGACCGCCTAATATTTTTGCTGGACCATCAAAAATGATCTAAGGAATAATAGTCACTGTCCCATCATGACCGTTCCTTAAATTTTGGCATTTTAGGGCCGTAAAACTGGAATTCCGTCCGGTTCCCATATTTTCATGTGTATAGCCCACGCCTTCTACATGTGCCTGAGCGCCCGGACCCGGACCGCCTAAGATTTTGCTGGCCGATTAAAAACGACCTAAGTAACAATAGTCACCGTCTCTCCATGACCGTTCTTCAAATTTTGGCGTTTTAGCGCCGTAAAATTGGAATTCCGCCCGGTTCTCATATTTTCATATGCTATAGTTCACGCCTTCCACGTGTACCCGAGCGCCTAGACCCGGACCACCTAAGATTTTGCTGGCCAATTAAAAATGACGTAAGGAAGAATAGTCACCACCTCGCCCTGACCGTTACTCGTTTTTTGATGTTTTCGTGCCACAAAATAGGAATTCCGCCTGATTTCCATATTTTCGTGTGCTATTGCACACACCTTCCGCATGGGATCATGCCCTCGAACCCGGATCACCAAAATTTTTTCCTGTCAATCAAAACAACCTAAGGAATAATAGTCACTGCCTCGCCATGACCGTTCCTGATATTTTGGTGTTCTAGGGCCATCAAACTAGAACTCTGCCCGATTCTTAGATTTTCGTGTGCTATAGCCCACGCCTTTTGCATGAGCCCGGGACTCCAGACTCAGGTCACCTAAAAATTTTTCGGCCCATCCAAAACAACCTACGGAACAATAGTCTCCTCTCGTTATGATTGTTCCTCGTATTTCAGCATTTTAGGGCTATAGAACTAGAATTCTGCCCACCCAGATTATCATGTGCTATAGCCCACGCCTTCCGAATGGGTCTGGGCACTAGCACCTGGATAGCCCAAATTTTTCCGAGCCTTAAAAAATGACCGAAGGAACAATAGTCACCGCCCCGCCATGAATATTTCTCGTTTTTTGGCATTCTAGGGCCATAAAACTAGAATCCGCCTGAGTTTTAGATTTTTATATAATATAGCCCACGCCTTCCTCATGGGCTCAGGCCACCAGAGGCGGACCGTCTAATATTTTTCTAGACCATAAAAATGACCTACGGAACAATAGTCACCGCCACGCCACGACCATTCCTAATAGTTTGGCATTTTAGGGCCATAAAACTAGAATTCAACCTAATCCTCAGATTTTCGTGTGCTATAGCCCATGCCTTCCACATGGGTTTGGGCCACCAGAGCCAGAACGCCTAAGATTTTTCTGGACCATAAAAAATGTCCTAAGGTACAATAGTCACCATCCCTCCATGACCATTCCTCAATTTTTGGCGTTTTAGAGTTATAAAACTAGAATTCCGTCCGGTTCCTATATTTTCTTGTGTGATAGCCCACACCTTCTGCGTGTGCTCAAGAGCCCAGACCCGGACAATCTATGATTTTTCTAGCCAATTAAAAATGACGTAAGGAACAATAGTCACCACATCGCCATGACCGTTACTCATTTGTTGGCGTTTTTGGGCTATAAAACTGGAATCCCCCCCGATTCCCAAATGTTCTTGTGCTATAGCCCTCGCCTTCCGTATGGGCCTGGCCCCCGAACCCGGATCACCTAATATTTTGCCGGGCCATCAAAAATGAACTAAGGAACAATAGTTACCGCCTCGCCAAGATCGTTCCTCGTTTTTTGGCTATAGCCCATGCCTTCCATATGGGCCCGAGACCCAGATAGCCTAAAATTCTTTCGTGCCATAAACAATAACCTAATGAACAATAGACAACGCCTCGCCATGAATTTTCCTCATTTGTTTGCGTTTTAGGATCAGGCCTTTTGCATGGGATCATGCCCTCAAACCCGGATCTCCAGAAATTTTGCCGGGCAATCACAAATAGCTTAGTAAATAATAATCACTGCCTCACCATGACCGTTCCTCTGATTTTGGCGTTTTACGGACATAAAACTAGAATTCTGCCTGATTCTCAGATTTTCGTGTGCCGTAGTCTATGCCTTTCGCATGGGCCTGGGCCACTAGACCTAGACCGCCTATGATTTTTTCGGACCATAATAAATGACCTAAGGAATAATAGTCACTGTCCTGTCATGACCGTTCCTTAATTTTTGGCGTTTTAGGGCTGTAAAACTCGCGTTTTAGCCCACGCCTTCCACGTGTGCCCGAGCGCCCGGACTCGGACCCGGACCCGGACTACCTAAGATTTTGTTGGAATTCCATCCAATTCCTAAATTTTCTTATGCTATAGCTCATGCCTTCTGCATGGGCCCTGCCACCTGACCCAGATCGCGTAAAATATTTTCGGGTCATCCACAACGACCTAAGGAACAATAGTTACTGCCTCGCCACAACCGTTCCTCATTGTTTGGTGTTTTAGTGCCCTAAAACTTAAATTCCCCCGATTTCTAGAATTGCATGTGCTATAGCTCACGCCTTCAGCATGGGCCCGTGACCCAGGTCATGTAAAGTTTTTCCGTGCCATAAAAAATGACCAAAGGAACAATAGAGAACGCCTCACCATGAGTGTTCCTCATTGTTTCCGTTTTAGGGCATAAAACAGGAATTCCGCCCGATTCCCATATTTTCTTATGGTATTGTCCACGCCTTCTGCATAGGATCAGGCCCTCTAACCCGGATCGCTAAAAAATTTGCCAGTCTATCAAAACAACCTAAAGAATAATAATCACTGCCTCGCCATGACCATCCTTCATTTTTTGGTGTTCTAGGGCCATAAAACTAGAATTATGCCCGATTCTCAGATTTTTTCTTGTGCTAATAGCCCACGTCTTTCGCATGAGCCTGGGCCCCCAGACCCAGATGACCTAAAATTTTGCTGGCCAATCAAAAATGACCTAAGGAACAATTGTCACCATATCGTTATGACCGTTTCTCATATTTTGTGTTTTAGGGCCATAAAACTAGGATTTTGCGAGCCTAGATTATTATGTGCTATAGCCCACGACTTTCGAATAGGCTCGGGGCCCCCATACCTGGATCGCCTAAAATTTTTCCGAGCCTTCCAAAATGACCTAAGGAACAATATTCACTGCCCCGCCATGACCATTCATCATATTTTGGCATTTTAGGGCCATAAAACAAGAATTTCACCCGATTTTTAGATTTTCATATGCTATAGCCCATGCCTTCCTCATGGGCCCAGGCCACCAGATGCGGATCGTCTAATATTTTTTCGGACAATAAAAAAATACCTAAGGAACAATAGTCACCTCCATGCCATGACCATTCCTTGCGTTTTAGCGTTTTAGGGCCATAAAACTAGAATTTAACCCCATTCTCAGATTTGCGTGTGCTATCGCCCATGCCTTCTGCATGGGATGGGGCCACCAGAGTCGGGACGCCTAAGATGTTTTCGGACCAAACAAATGACCTAAGGGACAATAGTCACGACCCGGCATGACCGTTCCTCGTTTTTTGGTGTTTTAGGGCCATAAAATAGAAATTCAGACCAATTCCCAAATTTTCGTGTGCTATACCACGCCTTCCGCATGGGCCCGGGCCACCAAACCTAGACCGCCTAAAATATTTCCAAACCATAAAAAATGACCTAAGGAATAATTGTCACGACCAGTCATTGTCGTTCCTCAGTTTTGGACATTTTACGGCCATAAAATAAAAATTCAGCCTGATTCCTTGATTTTCATATGCTATAGCCCACGCCTTCTGCATGGACCTGGGCCACTAGACCTGGACTGCCTAAAATTTAGCTGGCCCATAAAAAGCGACTTGAGGAACAATAGTCACCGCCCCTCCTTGACCATTCCTCATTCGTTTGGTGTATTAGGGCCATAAACTAAACATTCTGCCTGATTCTCATATTTTCGTATTCTATTACCCACACCTTCTGTATGGGCCCAGGCCACCGAACTTGGACCGCCGAAATTTTTTCCGGAGAATAATATACGACCTAAGAAACAATAATCAACGCTCTGCCACGAGCGTTACTCGTGTTTTGGCATTTTAGGGCCATAAATTTAGAATTCCACTCGATTCTCATATTTTCATGTGATATAGACCACGTCTTCCGTGTGGGCTCGGGGCACCGGACCCGAACCACCTAAAATTTTGCCGGCCCTTCAAAAATGACTTAGGGAATATTAGTCACCTCCCTGCCATGACCGTTCCTTGTGTTTTGGCATTTTAGGGCCATAAAACAGAATTAGGCAAGATTCTTAGATTTTCATGTGCTATTATTGCACATGCCTTCCGCATTGGCCCGGGCCACTAGGTCCGGACCGCCTAATATTTTTTCGGACCATAAAAAATTACCTATGGAACAATAATCACCGCCCTTCCATGACCATTCTTCTTTGTTTTGGCATTTTAGGGCTATAAAATAGATATTTGGCCTGATTCCCAGATTTGTGTGTGTTATAGCCCACGTCTTCCGCGTGGGCCCAGGCGCCCGGACCTGGACCACCTAAAATTTTTCTGCACCATCAATAACGACCTAAGGAACAATGTCACTGACCCGCTATGACTGTTTTTCATTTTTCATCGTTTTAGGGCCATAAAACTAGAATTCCGCCTGATTCTTAGATTTTCGTGTGTTATAGCCCACGCCTTCTATGTGGGCCAGGGCCCCCGGACTCGGGCAACCTAATATTTTCCCGATCCATCAAAAAAAGACTTAAGGAAGAATAGTCACCACCCTACCATGATCATTCCTCGTTTTTGGCATTTTTGGACCATAAAAGGGAAGGCCCGATTCCTATATTTTCGAGTGCTATAGCCTACGACTTCAGCATGGGCCCGAGCAACCAGACCCGGACCGACTAAAACTTTGGTAGCCCATCAAAATTGACTTAAGGAAACAACGCCCTGCCATGTCCACTCGTCATTTTTTGCTTTTTAAGGCCATTAAATGGAAATGCGACTTGATTCCCATATTTTCGTGGGCTATAGCCACGCCCTCCGCATGGGCCCAGGCCATCGGACCCGGACTGCCTAACATTTTTCCAGACCATCCAAAATGACCTATGGAATAACAGTCACCACTCCGCAATGACTGTTCCTCATGTTTTGGTGCTTTAGGGCCATAAAACTGGAATTTCGCCCGATTCTAGAATTTTCGTGTGCTATAGCCTACGCTTTCCGCGTAGGCCAGGGTAATCGGAGCTAGATCGCCCAAAATTCTGCCGGCCCATCAAAAGCTACCTAAGGAACATTAGTCATCGCGTTTTCATGACCGTTCCTCATGTTTTGTCATTTTAGGGTCATAAAACTAGAATTCCGCCCGATTCCCAGATTTTCGTTGGCTATAGCCCACGTCTTTCGCAAGGGCCCGGGCCACCGGAACCGAACCGCCAAATTTTTTTTCAGACCACAAAAAATGACCTAAGGAACATTAGTCACCGCGTCGCCATGACCGTTCCTCGTGTTTTAGCATTTTAAGGCCATAAAAGAGAAATTCGGCCCAATTCTCAAGTTTTTATGTGCTATAGCCCACGCATTCTGTATGGGCCCGGGCCACCGGACCTGGACTCCCTAAAATTTTTCGTACCTTCAAAAATGACCTAAGAAACAATTGTCATGCTCGACATGGTCGTTTCTCTTGTTTTGGCATTTTAGGGATATAAAACAAAAATTCAGCCTCATTCCCACATTTTTGTATACTATTGCCCATGCCTTCCGTGTTGGCCCGGCGCCTGACCCGAACAACCTAAAAAATTTTCGGCCAATAAATAATGACTTAATGTACTGTATTCACCACCCCGCCATGGCCGTTCCTCGTGTTTTGGTATTTTAGGGCCATAAAACTGGAATTCCGCTTGATTCTCAGATTTTCCTGTGCTACAGCCCACGCCTTCCGCGTGGGCTTGGGGCGCCTGACCCGGACCGCCTAAAATTTTGATGGCCCATAAAAACCGACCTATGGAACATTATTCACCGCCCCGTTATGAAAATTGCTTGATTTTGGTGTTTTAGGGCTATACAACTGAAATTTCACCCGATTTCGATATTTTTATGTGTTATAGCCCACGCCTTCCACATGGGCTCGGACCACCGAATCCAAACCTCCTAATATTTTTTCGGACCATCACAAACTACCTAAATAATAATAGTCACCACCTCGTCATGACTGTTCCTCAGTTTTGTCAATTTTGGGCCATAAAATGGAAATTCAGCCCGATTCTGCAATTTTTGTGTGTTATAGCCCACGCCCTCCACATGGGACCGGGCACCAGACCCGGACCGCCCAAAATGTTTTTGGACCATCAAGAACGACCTAAGGAAAAATAGTCACCACCCGCCATGATCGTTCCTCATGTTTTGGCATTCTATGGCCATGAAACGACAATTCAACCTGATTCCCACATTTTAGTGTGCTATAGCCCACATTTTCCACGTGGGCCTGATGAGCTTAAAGATACTTATTATTTATGCCCAATTTGCGTCTTTGTTTTGGCTGATTCGATAGAGATTTGGTCGAATTTGGGTCTTTTATGTTGTTTTTCAGTGCAGGTGATACAGAGGGAATCAATGGACGAATAGTGCACTTAGTGGGAGGAAAAAGAGTTGAGCAGGAGGAAAACCCAGGTGCGCNACGACAATTCAACCTGATTCCCACATTTTAGTGTGCTATAGCCCACATTTTCCACGTGGGCCTGATGAGCTTAAAGATACTTATTATTTATGCCCAATTTGCGTCTTTGTTTTGGCTGATTCGATAGAGATTTGGTCGAATTTGGGTCTTTTATGTTGTTTTTCAGTGCAGGTGATACAGAGGGAATCAATGGACGAATAGTGCACTTAGTGGGAGGAAAAA
>AWOL01S0006330.1:3062-47612 GCA_000715115.1 Nicotiana otophora
GTGTAGGCCTTTGTGCAAGATTTCAAGCAAATCCGAAGGAGTCTCACTTGACTGCTGTCAAAAGAATTTTGAGATATCTAAAAGGCACCACTGATCTTTGTCTTTGTTATCCAAAAGGTAGTAATTTCAATCTTGTAGGATATGCTGATGCTGATTATGCAGGTTTTCTTGTGGATAGAAAGAGCACCTCAGGTATGGCACACTTTCTTAGCTCATGTCTTGTGTCTTGGGCTACCAAAAAGCAAAATTCAGTGGCCTTATCTACTGCTGAAGCTGAGTATGTTGCTGCTGCTTCATGTTGTGCTCAATTGTTGTGGATCAAACAACAATTAAAGGACTTTGATGTTGATTGTATTCCCTTTTTTTGTGATAACACTAGTGCTAGTAGTATGACCAAGAACCTGGTTTACCATAAGAGAACTAAGCACATAGATGTTAAGCATCACTTTTTGAGGGATAACTATGAAAAGGGGTTGATCACTGTGGAATTTTGTGCTACTGATAAGCAAATAGCTGACATCTTCACAAAATCCCCAAGTAGAGATCACTTTGAAAGGAACATGTTAGAATTAGGAATGATTAAGATCACCTAAAAGAACCAGTTCAGAGTACACAACGAAAAAAAAAAAATTGGTTAGAAAATCTGAAAGTTCTCTACATAATTAGATTAATTTTTGCTCAGTCTCATACTTTCAATAGGATAATCTTGTGCCATGTGTTGAAATGACTCATTAATCTCTAACGATATTTTCTCTATTTTTGAAAATTTAGACTTACACAAGAGTATTCTCAGTGAAGAACCTGGTTCATCAAGATAATACAGTATGTTTTCAACACTCTGCATAATTTGAAATAATAATATTTGGATCATGAGCAGAGTCCTACTTAATTCCAAACTCCTTTTGGAGTTATCCGTTACAAGTGAACAAGTTCTATTCAAAAGAGTCCCAACCGAATTGAAGTACCTAGATTCTAGGGATACACTCTAAAGTCTTTTCAAACTAAAATTCAGTTTAATTAGACTTCCACACCCACTATCATCCCTTCTACCATTCCCTTTTCTTTCCACCATCAGTGAGTGACACTTTCTCTTTCTAAAGAAAAAGGGAGCTCACTTTTCCTCCACTTTCTTCTTTCTATTTTCTATTCAGCAATCTTTTAAACCGAACAATCCCCCACATGAATGGGGAATGGCTATAAGAAAAAGGAATACACGGATGAGTGTGTGATTTAAATGCAAGGATTAATTGCATCTGGATAAGTAGGTTTCCCTTTGAACTTTCCGTAGTGAGCTTATATCGGATATACTCGGTCAATCGGTAGATTTGATATCTTTGAACCGTCAAGATTTGTTGTAAACCTAGACAACATAAGTCACAAAAACCCTTAACCATCTATGGTTCTCACGGTTGTGCTTGTTTTAGCCATGAACACCGCCTGGTTTCATGAGTGCTTAGAGAATGGGCCTTTACTTTCATTCCCCTTGAAGCAGATTACACTTCACACTCATAATACAATCACAACTCGTAGCACACGTGCCCATATGCCACAACTTGCCAGAAAGTCAACAATACCAATATTTCCACAACAAATAGCCCATGGCTCAACCACAATGTGTACAAAAAATCTCAACAATAACAAAATAAAAGTGAATAGCTCAACAAGAAAGATATCTCAATAATTAACAACTTTGCCTCAATATGATAACGACTTTTACAACTTCAACACCAATAACTCATCATGAATATATTCCATGAAATAATAACTCTAAGTAAGGTATTGCAACAATTAAAGAAGTAACTAGATAGTAAGGAAAGCAATAACTTCGATTAAAGCATATAAGAGCAAAATAACAAGTAAAAGGTAGAACAAGTGCTACAACGTCAAATAACATGTAAGAGTAGATTAAAAAATGTAAGAATAGATTAACAGTGAAAGATGTGACATGTTATAACAATTCAATTAAAGGCATGGAAAAAATTTAAATAGCCTAAACTTGTCAAATACCTTATATAGACTGTGTACCCACTCATCACCTTGCGTGCACGACTTTCACATAACACAAATAGCACAATCAACCCAAATACTAAAGGGCAGTTCCTCCACACAAATTTAGACAAGATACTTATCTCAAACTAGTTAAATCAATCTACTAGTAAGCCTTTTCGGCGAAAATCCAACTCTGGACGGCTCGAATCTAGACAAAATAACTTAATACCATAAATACAAACCATAAGAAACTATTTCGGATAATACAACTGCAATCTTTAAAGAAATTCAAAATGTCATCTTAAAAAGTCAACCCCGGGCCCGCCCTCGGAACACGACCAAACTTACAAAATCCGAACACCTATTCAATAACGAGTCCAACCATACTAAAATTATTCAATTTCGACCTCAAATCGACCTTCAAATCCTCAATTTATAGTTTAGGAAGGTTTCCAAAAATCCCCTATTTTTCCAACTCAAAACAATAATTAAATGATAAAAACAATGACGGGTTCATGAGTAATAAGCAAATCCAAGTCAAAAACACCTACCCCGATCTAAATCTTAAAAGTCCATTCCAAAATCGCCCAAAACCAAGCTCTACAACTCAAAATATGAAAAATAACTCTGAACCTCGATCTTCTCTATTTTTGCCCAACGATATCTGCTTATGCGGCCTCTATGTCGTATCTGCGACTCCGCACCTGTGGAAGAATCCATCGCAGGTGCATCCTCAACTAACTCAGGGACATTCTCCTTCTGCTGCACAAACATCGCACCTATGCTCCTGCTTCTGTTGACTAAGAGCGCATCTGCGCATTCACAGATGTTGAGAGGTTACTTGCGACAGTAGCATTAGCTAGGCAATCAAGGCAGGTAGAATAGAGTCAGTCCTAGGGTGAAGATCATCAGATGGAAAAATGGATTGAGCTGGCTAATCACTTGACGACCCGATGGAGAATGGGAACAGAGAGTCGCTCCCATAAATGAATGAATAATACTACTGGTCCTGATCGAACCAGAAATTTTGAAAACTTGGGGAGTCCGCATAAAGAGATGGGTCGGATACTAGAATATGCCCAAAAGTCCTGATTTTTTCGAGGCAGGGCTTTGACCTGTAACTGGCCAACTCCTCGAACTGCTGGGTGCAACATATTCATGGACTGGCGTCAAACTTATTTACTCGTTCTCCACAGTAATGGATTTACTTTAATTCTTTCCCAAGCATCTGGTATTTTTGGCTAGTCATTGTAGTGTACTATTTGAGTTAGTTCACTATGTATTTTGTCCGGATCCTACCTTTCTTCCGGAAAAAGGGAAGGAGAAGAATATTCTTCAGTGGATCCCTCTTGTTCCTGTTTAGTCCCCTTCATTTCGGAAGCTCTTTGTATTTTCTACATCTCTTTCTTCCTCACTTTCCACCCTAGGCCTACCGCACATGCGATACCTCAAGGCTCGCCCAAATTCCGCTTCTGCGGACAAGTCGTCGCTTCTGTGGATGCGCACCTGCGCCCAGGTGTCCGCACCTGTGAATTTCTCCCTAGCCATCCTCCTTCGCTTTTGCGATCTCCTAGCCGCACCTGCGGCCAAGCCAAATGCAGGTGAGATGACACCAGAAACTCAGCTGTTCAACAACAATTCCTCCTAAGTCCAAAATAGACACGAATCAATCCAAATCATGCACGGGGCCCCGTCTAAAGATACTATCAAGTCCTAAAACACATAACAAACCTAATTAGATGCCTACTTATCATATCAAACAACATCAAATCTACGAGTCACACCCCAATTCAAACCTATTGAATCCCTGAACATTTAACTTCCAAAACTAACGCAGATTCATATCAAACTAACTCCGATTGACCTCAAATTTTGCACACAAGTCATAAATGAAACAACTGACCTATTTCTACTTATGGAGCCAACATTCGACCCCGATATCGATAAAGTCAACTCTCGGTCAAACCTTTCAACCTTCCAAACCTTCAACTTTCCAACTTTCACTAATTTAAGCCAAAACGACCTACAGACGTCCAAATCAATATCGGGACATATCCCTAAATCCAAAATCACCATACGGAGCTATATGAATTATCAAAACTCCATTACGGAGTCGTCTACACAAAATTTCAACTCCGGTCACCTTTTTCAACTTAAGCTTCCAACATTGGGACTGAGTTTCCCAATTTACTCCGAAACTCACCCGAAACCAACAAACCACCCTAACAAGTCACATAACAACAATTTAATATAGAGGGGGAAATAAATAGGGGAATGGGGCTAAAATACCCAAAATGACCGGCTGGGTCATTACAAGCGTAGGATGAGTATACCATAATAGTACCCAGTAAGTATTAAGCCTAACCTTAGTAGAGTGGTGACAAGGCCAGGTCAAGACACCTACTAGGATAAGACGTACTGACCAAATTATAGTATAGTCAAATAATGGAAGACGGGGAAATAAATGACAGTAAAGTAGTTCAACAATGTAAGCTAACAATAGAATTTAAAGCAACAAAGGCAACAAGGAGTGAACACATGATAAGAACATTAATAAATCAATACAGACAAATACAAGTAAGGCAAATAAAAAGAGATAACAAAACTGTTCAACCAACAAGCCTCTTTAACATAGAATGTACAATAAGAATCAGAACTAAGGTACTGCCTCGTATCTACATTTCACTACTCAAAATCACAACCTTTCCTTATGCCGCCGCGTGAACCTTACATTTAGATATTTTTGAAAACATTTTTTCTGAAATAGATACATGCACTTTAGCCCCCTTACGCCACCACGTGGCTTCAAGTAATCCCCTTACTAGCAATACGCACATAAATTCCACCTTATGCTCCGCATGCAGATCAACCCCTATCCTTATACCGCCGAATGCACATCAATATCACAACACAATAACAACTCGCATCACGAGTTCCCATATACCACAACTTTCCAAAATCAACAATACCAATGTTACCACAACATATAGCCCATTGCTCAACCACAATGTGTACAAGAATCTCAGTAATAACAAAATAAATTATAAGTACTCAACAAGGAAAGATATCTCAATAACCAACAACTTCAACCTCAGTGTGATAATAACTTTCATGACTTTAACTTCTATAGCTCAAAATAAAGGTATTCCCACAAAAAGACAACTTTCAATTCAATTGTACAACATAAGCTTAATAACAAAAAAGATAGAATGAAATAGCAACAACGTCTAAATGCATGAGAATGATTCAACAAAAGGAAACATCATGAAATAACAACTTCAATGGTAATAACTCAAAAAGTAAAAAAGGCACATGACAATAAGGAAGATAACAACATCAAATAAAGCATGTAACAACATGTTTGACAATAAAATATAAAGCATTTGATAACAACATCAAGTAAAGCATATAGGAGCAATTTAACAATGGAAGATATAACATGATATTACAATTTCTAATTAAATGGATGAAAGAGCCTAAGAATCTAGACCGGTCACATTACCACATATAAGCCCGTGTACACACTCGTAACCTCATGTACACTTTTTTCACATGATCAAATAGTACAATCAAACCCAATCATAAGGGTAGTTTTCCCACATAAAGTTAGGCAAAAACTTACCTCAACTAGGCCAAATCAACTCTCGAAAATAGCTTTTTCCCTAAAATTCGCCTCCACACGGCTCAAATCTAACCAAAATGATTTACTAACATCAAACAATGCAAGAGAAATCAATTACAATAGATAAAGCTATGATCTTTATACAATTCCCCAAAAGTAACCATAAGTCAACCCATGGCTTGTCCGATCAAAATCCGAGTCCAATGGTAGATTCTGACTACCCGTAACCCCATAAGTCCATATATGTATTTTATTTTTAAATCCGAGTCCAAATCGACTCTCAAAACCCAAATTTTTATTTTTCAAAACTTTGTCAAAAATCCCCAAATTTCCTCTTTGATTCTCATAAATTTGATGTTAATTCTAGTATATAATCATTGAAATATAGTTAGAAATTTATTAGAATCACTTAACCAATGATTGTCGATAAAACTTCCCTCTCCAAGTCGCCTCTTACCGAGTCTAGGATTCTAAAATAAGAGAAAATGAGATGAAATCCCGACTCCCAGCTCTTTTGTTCAGTGGCAGATGTCGTAATTGCGACAGTGGTTCTCAATTGCGAACCCGCACAGTTGCAATGGAAACCTCACAAATGTGGATACTGACAACCTAAGAGGAAGCTACAACTGCGATATTGGCTTCGCATTTGTGAAGCCTGTCCTCATCGCAATTGCGACACCTGAGACCCCCTGCTAAGATCACAATTGTGATGCTGGTGTTTGCAATTGCGACACCTGAGGTATCAGCACACCAACAATAATATTTAAGTTCAAAACCATTCCGAAACACGTCTGAAACTCACCCGAGCCATCAGGGCTCTAAACCAAACATCCACACAAGTCTAAAAACATCATACGAACTAGTTTGCGCGATCAAAACATAAAATAAGCATCTAGAACTATGAATCGGACATCAAAACGTATGAATTTCAAAGAAAATTTCAAGAACCTCTAGAATTGCAAACAAAAGTCTGAATCATATCAAACCAATTCCAAATGACACCAAATTTTGCAGAAAAGTTCCTAATAGAAAAATGGACCTATTCCAGGTCCCCAAACCAAACTCCAAACCCCATAGACAAAATCCAAACCTACGGTTAAACTTGGAAATTCTTCTAAAACTCAAATTTCCAACTTTTGGCAAAACAAGTCAAATCGACCTAGGGACATCCGAATTCGATCCCGGGCATACACCCAAGTCCAAAATCATGATACAAACCTATTAGAGCCATAAAAACACCATTCTGGGGTCGTTTTAACAAAAGTCTAACATTAGTCAACAGTTTTAACCCGGGCTTCCAAGCCATGAACCAAAGGGTTCAAATCAATCATAAACCTTCTCGGAATGAAACTAACCAACCCCACAAGTCATAAAACTATAAATACACATGTGCGAAGAATCAAAAGGGGAAACGGGGCGCAAATACACAAAACAACCAGTCATATTGTTACGTTCTCCCCCTCTTGAAAATAATGTTCGTCCTCGAACATGTATAGAGATATACTTGAAGTGCTTAAAGGTGAGGATAACGACTACATATATCATGCTTGGTCTCCCAAGTCACCTCCTTGACTGGTTGAACCCTCCATTGAACCTTCACTAAAGCAATATTCTTTGACCTCAACTTTCGGAGCTGCCTATCCAAGATGGCCACCGGCTCCTCAATATAAGTCAAATCCATGTTAAACTGGACTGAGCTAAAATCTAATACATCGGACGGATCACCGTGATACTTCCGGAGCATGAAAACATGGAACGCTGGGTGAACTGTCGATAAGTTGGATGGTAATGCGAGCTTGTAGGCCACTTCCCCCACTCTCTCAAGGATTTTAAAAGGACCAATATATCTAGGGCTCAACTTGCCCTTCTTCTCGAATCTCATAACACCTTTCATGGGTGAAACCAGCAGCAAAACTCTCTCTCTTTCCCACTATAAATGCAACATCACGAACCTTTCGATTGGCATAACTCTTCTGTCTAGACTGTGTCGTACGAATCCCATCCTGAATTAACTTGACTTTCTCCAAGACATCCTGGATTAGATCATTGCCCAACAACCTAGCCTCACTCGACTCTAATCAACAAACTAGAGAACGACACTGCCTCTTGTATAACGCCTCATAAGTTGCCATCTGAATGCTTAATTAGTAATTGTTATTGTAGGCGAACTCAGCAAGTGGTAGAAACTAGCACATAACATATCCTCTAAGATCTGAATGGTGAGCTCGGACTGCCTGTCCATCTGAGGGTGAAATGTTGAACTCAGCTCAACTCAAGTGCCTAACTCACACTTCATAGCTATCGATAAATGCGATGTGAATTGCGTTCCTCGATCGGAGATAATGGACAATGGCACACAATGGAGATGAACAATCTCACAGATATAGATCTAAGCCAGCTGCTCTGAAGAGCAGGTAGTCACAACCGAATGAAATGTGTAGACTTGGTCAGTCTGTCCATAATAACCCATACTGCTTCAAATTTCTTCGAAGTCCATGGGAGCCCAACAATGAAATCCATGGTAACACGCTCCCATTTCAACTTGGGAATCTCAAGTCTCTGAAGCAAATCGCCTGGCCTCTGATGGTCGTACTTCACCTGCTGATAGTTCAAGCACCGAGTATCTTTCTTTATTCTTCTCCATCAATAGTTCTGCCTCAAATCCTAACACATCTTCGCGTCACCCGGATGAATGGAATACCGCGAACTGTGGGCCTCCTCAAGAATCAACTCACGTAACCCATCTACATTGGGCACACAAATCCGACTCTGCATCCTCAATACCCTATCATCTCAAATAGAAACCTCCTTGGCATCACCGTGCTGCACTGTGTCCCTAAGGACAAGCAAATGGGGGTCATCATACTCACTCGCCTTGATGTGCTATTACAAAGAAGACCGAGAAATCACGCAGGCTAGAACCCGGGTAGGATCCGAAACATTCAATCTCACAAACTGATTGGCCAACGCCTGAACATCCAATGATAATGGTCTCTCACCAACTAGAAAATATGCAAGGTTACCCATACTCTCCGCCTTCCTACTCAAGGCGTCGTTCAACACATTGGCCTTCCTGGGATGATATAGATAAGTGATATCATAGTCTTTCAACAGCTCTAACCACCTCCGCTTCCTCAAGTTAAATCCTTTTGCTTAAACAAGTATTGTAGACTCCAATAATCTGTGAATACCTTGCAAGACATGCCCTAGAGATAATGCCTCCAAATCTTTAGTATGTGAACTATAGTTGTCAACTCTAGATCATGAATGTGGTAGTTCTTCTAATGGGGCTTCAACTAGAGCGAAACATATGCAATAACCCTACCCTCATGCATCAAGACACACCCAAGACCAATCTACGAAGCATCACAATAAACCGTATATGAACCCGATATTGAAGGCAAAACCAGGACTGGAGCTGTGGTCAAGGTAGTCTTGAGCTTCTGAAAGATTTCCTCACACTCGTTGGACCACCTAAATGGAGCACCCTTCTAGGTCAATCTGGTCAAAGGTGCAGCAATAGACGAGAAACCCTCCACAAAACGGTGATAATATCAGGCCAAATAGAGAAAACTTCGGATCTCAGTAGCTGAAGGTAGTCTGGACCAACTCTGAACTGCTTCAATCTTATTCGAATCTACTTTAATCCCCTCAGTCGCACCACATTACCCAAAAATGCCACTGAATCAATCTAGAATTCGCACTTTGAGAATTTAGCATATAACTTCTTCTCCTTCAATGTCTGGAACATGATCCTCAAATGCTTCTCATTATCCTCCCGGTGGCGGGAATATACCAAGATGTCGTCAATGAATGCGATGATGAAAGAATAAAGATATGACTGGAATACATTGTTCATCAAATGCATTAATGCTGTTGGGTTATTGATAAGCCCAAATAACATCACTAGAAACTCGTAGTGACCATACCAAGTCCTGAAAGCGATTATCAGGATATCCGTGTCCCAAATCTTCAACTGATGATACCCTTACCTCAAATCAATCTTTGAGAACACTCTATCACCCTGTAGCTAGTCAAATAAGTCATCAATGCATGGTAATGGGTAATTGTTCTTGACTGTGACTTTGTTTAGATGCCTATAATCAACGCACATACGCATAGAGCCATCTTTCTTCTTTACGAACAAAACTAGAGCACCCTAAGGCGAGACACTAGGCCAAATAAAACCCTTATCAAGAAACTCCTGAAGCTGCTCTTTGAATTACTTCAACTCCACAAGTTCCATACGATATGGTGGAATAGAAATAGGATGAGTGCCCGACACTAAGTCACTACCAAAATCGATATCCCTATCAGGTGGCATACCTGGTAGGTTTCATGGAAACACATTTGGGAAATCCGTCACTACTGAAAATGACTTAATGGTGGGAGTATCAGCACTGACATCTCTTACAAAGTCTAAGTATGCATCATACCCCTTTTCAACCATTTGATGTGCCTTTAAAAAGGACACAACCCTGCTACGAATATAATCCAATGTACCCCTCCACTCCACCCACGACAACCCTGGAATAGCCAAGGTCACAATCTTAGTGTGACAGCCCAAAATAGAATGATAGGGAGACAACCAGTCCATGCCCAAGATCACATCAAAGTATACCATATCCAGTAATAATAAATCGACTCTGGTCTCATTACCACCAATAGTAACTAAACACGACCGATAAACACATTCTACAACAATGGAATCTCCCACATGATTGGACACATTTACATGAGCACTCAAAGAATCACGTGATATATCTAAATACGCAACAAAGTAAGATGACACATATGAGTAAGTGGATCCTGGATCAAATAAGACTGATGCATCCCTATGACAGACCATAACCATACATGTGATGATAACATCAGATGCAATTGCCTCCGTCCTACCTAAAAAAGCATAGAATCTGCCCTAGCCTCCCCCTAAAGGGCAACCTCTACCCACCTGACCTCTAACATTAGCTGGCGGTGCAAGTGGAACAGCAAATAGAGCTGCAACCATGGCCTGTGAAATATGTGGACCCAATGGAATTTGGGGAGCCTGAGTAGTCTATGGAGGTTCACCCCTCCTAAGTCTAGGGCTGTCCCTCACCATATACCTGGTATGACCACACTCAAAATAAGCTCTCGGTAGGAATGGCTGTTGAAAATGACTCTGGCCTGATCGGCTGGACTAACCACCGAAGGCACCCCAAGTGGGAGGTGCACTAGAAAGCGGCTGTGCATAGTGGGCAAGCTGAGACCTAGAAGTAGTCGTAACACTGCTAGTAGATGGAAGTGCTGAATGAACTAGCCTACTCACATATCCCATGCCATGGCGGGTTGTAGCTGCAGCGTGGCCACCAGTAAATCCCCTAGTACCTCGAGGCCTCTTGGCCTCCCTATCCTCTCTCTCAGCCCTACATACCCTCCAAACTCCGTGCAATCTCCACCACCTATTGAAATGGAGTATCCGTCTTTAACTATCAAGCCATGCTGAATCTAATACCATATTTGAGACCCTCGATGAATCTGCGGACTCGATCTCTAACTGTAGCAACCAAAGCAGCAACATGTCGAGATAACTTACTGAATCTGAAAGCATATTCTGAATTTGGTATGGTACCCTGACGCAACTGCTGAAACTCCGTGTGCCATGTATCCCGAAGGGTCTGGGGAACAAACTCCCACAAGAACATCTCTAAAAACTGATCCCAAGTGAGTGAAACTGCATCGGCTGGGCTACCCTGCTTGTAAGCATGCCATAACCTATAGGTTGCTCCTGATAACTGATATGTACTAAAGGCAACTTCGCTTGTATCCACAATACCCATGGTGCGGAGAATACGGTGGCATTACCCTAGAAAACCATGTGCATCCTCGATAGTTGTGCCACTATAAGTAGGAGGGTGGTACTTCTTGAACCTCTCAAGTCTCAACTCCTCCTCCTCATATACCTCCTCCTTGACCTCGGGCTGAGCCGGAATAACAGGATGTGCTAGCATATCTCCCGGGACCAAATCAACATGGACACGCTGCTCTAGAGTACGAGCTGCATGTAACAACCCAGCCAGTTGTTTTAAGAGTTGTAGCCCTGTTCCCCCATTTATTGCTCATTTGTATACCTTACATCTGTTATATGACTTGTCGGGGTAGTCGGTTCGGGTTCGGTGTGATTTCAGAATGAAATGAGACAGTTAGTCTCAAGGTTGAAAGCTTAAGTTGAAATGATTGACCTGATATTGATCTTTGAGTAAATGACTCTGGAACGGAGTTTTGATGGTTTTGTTAGCTCTGTTAGGTGATTTTGGACTTAGGAGCATGTCCGGATAGTGATTTGGAAGTCCGTAGTGGAATTAGGCTTGAAATGGCGAAAGTTGAAATTTTTGGAAAGGTTGATCGGGAGTGGTCTTTTTGATATTGCCGTCAGATTCCGATTCTGCAAGTTGGAGTAGGTCCATAATGTGATTTATGACTTGTGTGCAAAATTTGGTGTAAATCGGATGTGATTTGATAGGTTTCGGCATCGTTTGTAGAAATTCGAAGTTTAAAATTCATTAGGCTTGAATCTATGTGTGATTCGTGTTTTTGATGTTGTTCGAGGTGGTTTGAAGGCTCAATTAAGTTCGTATAAGGTGTTAAGACTTGTTGGTATGTTTGGTTGAGGTCCTGGGGACCGCAGGGTGATTTCGGATGGTTAACGGATCGAATTGAAGTTTGAGAGAAGTGCTGAAGCTCACCAGCTTCTGGTGTAATCGCACCTACATAGTGGGGATCACATGTGCGATCTCGCAGAAGCGAGAGGTGAACCACAGAAGTGGCCAGGGAGGAGGTGAGCAGAGGTCGTAGGTGCGAGGTCATTTTCGCACCTGCGATGCTAAGGTAACAATGTTAAGAAAATATCTCAAACGCAATTTTACTGCATAATAGCAACGGGATTTTGTGATTCTAAGGGAGTACAGTGAAATCTTTCCCAAGAATTTCATACGCTTTTTCCCCTACTCCAGGTATGTTTAGGTTAAGCCCTTTATTCAATTTGGCATGATCTCGTAACTACATGTGTTTGATAACGAGGCATAAAGAGAAGTTCATACTCCCGAATTTATATACATTATCCTATACTCATAAGTTACAGTATTGTTCATTATCGGGACTTCATATTCAATTGAGTATTGTCTTCTTCCAGTCAAGAGAGCGAAGGGTCTATGTATATACAATATTACAGTATTTTCCTCACCATCGAGCTATAATCGGTGGGCAGGACCTTATTGGGCAACCTCTGATCAGATGGTAAGTTATATACCGAGCTTATTGTGGCCGAGCGCCTATGAGCGAGCCAAGCATGACCGAGGTACAAAGCCTAGTATGGCCGAGCGCCTATGAGTGAGCCTACTATGGCAGAGTAGTTACACGTTATGAGCCTTATAGGGTCGGACACCTATTTTATTTACTATATTGAGAGAGTCGAGTCGGTATCAACAGTACGTATATCTCCAGATCATCTTTGACTCCCGGTTACTTTAAGTTATTATATTGTCTGTTCAAATTCAGCTTTCAGTTATTTTGAGATAATTATTAATTATGTAGATAATTGGGAATTATATAGATAATAGGGGATTAACAAATTGATTAAGAAATTAAGTGGATAATTATGGGATAAGAATTAACTCCCCAACGTGGCAGCCACATGGTATACATTAAGTGACTCTTGAATCACTTTGCAAGGTGGCAACACTTTATGAGATGAACACCTTATCTCTTTGGGATAAAGAATGTTATCAAAAGACTTCTTTAATTCACAAAAATGAAGACATTTACATCCTCAAATTGACGGATAACTTCAGCAAGAAACGTTATACAATATTGTGATCAAATCCATTAAGAGAGATGTATTAAAAATTCAGCAAGGTAACGACCTTAAGCAAAAATTTCATACGAAATTATACTGCATAATAGCAGCGGGATTTTGTGATTCTAAGGGAGTACGGTGCAATCTTTCCCAAGTATTTCATACGCATTTTCTCCTACTCCAGGTATGTTTAGGTTAAGCCCTTCCTTCACTTTGGCATGATCTTGTAACTACATGTGTTTGATAGCGCGGCATAAAGAGAAGTTCATACTCCCAAATTTATATATATTATCCTAGACTCATAAGGTACAGTATTTATCCTTATCGGGACTTCATATTCAATTGAGTATTGTCTTCTTCTAGTCAAGAGAGCGAAGGGTCTATATATATACAGTATTACAGTATTTTCCCCACCATCGAGCTATAATCGGTGGGCAGGACCCTATTGGGCAACCTCTGATCAGATGGTAAGTTATATACCGATCCTGCTGTGGCCGAGCGCCTATGAGCGAGCCAAGCATGACCGAGGTACAAAGCCTAGTATGGCCGAGCGCTTATGAGCGAGCCTACTATGGCGAAGCAGTTACACGTTATGAGCCTTATAGGGCCGGACACCTATTTTATTTACTATAGTGAGAGAGTTGAGTAGGTATCAGCAGGTACATATATCTCCAGATCATCTTTGACTCCCAATTACTTTCAGTTATTATATTATCAGTTCAGTTTCAGCTTTCAGTTATTTTGAGATAATTACTAATTATGTGGATAATTGGGTAATTATTGGTTAATGGAGGGTTAACAAATTGATTAAGAAATTAAGTGGATAATTATGGGATAAGAATTACCTCCCCAACATGGCAGCCACATGGAATCCATTAAGTGATTCTTGAATCACTTTGCAAGGTGGCAACACTTCATGAGATGAGCAACTTATCTCTTTGGGATAAAGAATGTTATCAAAAGACTTCTTTAATTCATAAAAGTGAAGACATTTACATCCTCAAAGTGACGGATAACTTCAGCAAGAAAAGTTATACAATATTATGATCAAATTCATTAAGAGAGATGTATTAAAAATTCAACAAGGTAACGATCTTAAGCAAAAATTTAATACGAAATTATACTGTATAATAGCAACGGGATTTTGTGATTCTAAGGGAGTACCGTGCAATCTTTCCCAAGAATTTCATACGCTTTTTCCCCTACTCAAGGTATGTTTAGGTTAAGCCCTTCCTTCATTTTGGCATGATCTCGTAACTACATGTGTTTGATAACGAGTCATAAAGAGAAGTTCATACTCCCGAATTTATATACATTATCCTAGACTCATAAGTTACAGTATTTTTCCTTATCGGGACTTCATATTCAATTGAGTATTGTCTTCTTCCAGTCAAGAGAGAGAAGGGTCTATATATATATACAGTATTACAGTATTTTCCCCACCATCAAGCTATAATCGGTGGGCAGGACCCTTTTGGGCAACCTCTGATCAGATGGTAAGTTATATACCGATCCTGCTGTGGCCGAGCGCCTATGAGCGAGCCAAGCATGACCGAGGTACAAAGCCTAGTATGGCCGAGCGCTTATGAGCGAGCCTACTATGGCGAAGCAGTTACACGTTATGAGCCTTATAGGGCCGGACACCTATTTTATTTACTATAGTGAGAGAGTTGAGTAGGTATCAGCAGGTACATATATCTCCAGATCATATTTGACTCCCAATTACTTTCAGTTATTATATTATCAGTTCAGTTTCAGCTTTCAGTTATTTTATTGCCTTGCATACTCGGTACATTATTTCGTACTGACGTCCCTTTTTCTGGGGACGCTGCATTTCGTGCATGCAGGTTCAGACAGACAGACGGGTAGAACTCCTCAGTAGGTGTTGCCTGAGTTCAGCTTTATCGGTAAGCTCCACATCCTTCGGAGTTGCCAGGTCTAGCATTTTATGTACATCTTGTGTATATATGTATATAGGTTATGGGTAGGTCAGGGCCTTATTCCGATCACAGTACATCTATCAGTAGAGGCTTGTAGACATATCCTGTCAGTTAGTGCAGTATGTTGTGCTTGTAGGCCTTGTATGTATATTTTGTTGGTTTGTCAGCTATAGTAGTTATGACGGCCTTGTCGGTTCAGCTTTATACTGATGTTTAGTCAGCGTTAGCTTCCGTTCAGTTTTATATTTTTCTTCTGAATTATTTTGCAATGTGGCCACAGCCAAAGTATGACATTATTTGTTCAGAGTCCCTTAGTTGCAAGTTGGTATGCAAGGATAGGTTAGGCATCGGGTGTCGGTTGAAGTCTGTAGCGTTCTTGGGGCACATTGTAATCGATAGAGGTATAAAGGTAGACACACAGAAGATTGAGGCTGTGAAATCCTGGCCTGGACCTATAACTCCAATAGAGGTTCTTAGCTTTCTAGGCTTAGCAGGATACTATTGGAGGTTCGTAGAGGGTTTTTCTTCCCTTTCGGCACCATTGACAAACTTGACGCAGAAAGCAACTAAGTTTCAGTGGACAGAGTCTTGCAAGCAGAGTTTCCAAGAGCTTAAGAACAGGTTGACCTCAGCACTAGTTCTAACACTTCCAAAGGGTCCAGATGGTTATGCCATGTAGTGCTATGCCTCAAGTGTCAGGTTAGGATGTGTCTTGATGCAACATGGGAAGGTAATTGCGTATGCTTAAAGGCAGTTAAGGAAGCACGAGCAGAATTATCCGACCCACGACCTTGAGTTAGTTGCGGTTGTCCATACACTTACGATATGGCGACATTATTTATATGGTGTTCATGTTGATATATTCACAGATCATAAAAGCCCGCAATATATATTCAAGCAAAAAGAGTTGAATTTATGACAGAGGCGATGGCTTGAGTTTTTTAAAGATTACGATGTTAACATTCTCTACCATCCAGGGAAAGTTAATGTTGTAGCAGATGCCTTAAGCCGCCGATCTATGAATAGATTAGCACATGTAGAGGCCTAGAAAAGACAATTAACTAGAGAGATTCATCAATTGGATTGTTTGGGGGTTCGATTAGTAGATTCTGGAGATGGTGGGGTTGTACTCCAAAATACTATAAATTCATCACTCATAGCTGAAGTAAATAAGAGCTAGTACGAGGATCTAGAGTTGGTCGATTTGGGAGAGCGAGTTCCGTAGCAGAAGAAGCCGTTGTTAGAGCTCAAGGGAGATGGGGTTCTCAAATATAGGGGCCGTCTGTGTTTTCCATATGTAGCAGGGCTAGGAGACAGTATTATGTCAGAGGCACATTATTAGTGGTACTCCATTCATCCTGGTTCGATGAAGATGTACCATGACATTAAGGATATGTACTGGTAGAACGATATGAAGAAGAACATTGCTGAGTTTGTTGCTCATTGTCCTAGTTGCCAGTAGGTGAAGGAAGAGCACCAGAAACCCGGAGGGCTAATGCAAACTATAGATCTCCCGACGTGGAAATCGGAGGTGATAAACATGGACTTTGTCATGGGTTTACATCTTTCTCATTGTAAGTTCGATTCTATATGGGTGATAGTCGATAGGCTCACGAAATCAGCTCATTTCCTACCAGTCAGATCTACATATACAACAGAAGATTTTGCAAAGTTATATATTAAGGAGATAGTGCGGTTACACGGAGTACCAGTATCTATTATATCTGACTGTGGGGCCCAGTTTACAACATATTTTTGGAGGTCATTTCAGAGAGGTCTAGGGACTCAGGTGAATCTCAACATAACTTTTCATCCATAGACTGAGGGACAAGCCGAGCGCACAATTCAGACACTCGAGGATATGCTACGAGCATGTGTGTTGGATTTTAAAAGAAGTTGGGATGAACATTTACCTCTTATCGAGTTTGCATATAATAACGGTTACCACTCCAGTATCTAGATGGCTCCATACGAGGTTTTGTATGGGCGTAAATGCAGATCTCCTATAGGGTGGTTTGATGTTAGTGAATCTGGGTTACATGGGCTAGACCTGGTTCAGCAGGCCGTAGAGAAAGTAAAGCTTATCCGGGAGTGACTGTTGATAGCCCAGAGTCATCAGAAGTCATATTCTGACGTACCGCGACGAGACTTAGAGTTCGGGGATAATGACTGGGTATTCTTAAAGGTGTCACCTATGAAGGGCGTGATGAGGTTTGGCAAGAAAGGAAAGCTTAACCCACGGTATATTGGGCTTTATAGGATCATTTGGAATGTGGGCCAAGTAGCTTATGAGTTAGAATTGCCCTAGGTATTGGAGTATGTCCATCCGTTTTTTCACGTATCTATGTTACTGAAGTGCATTGGCAATCCTACCCGAGTGGTGCCCATAAATGATGTACATATTATGGAGGACTTGTTATACGAGGAAATTCCAGTTACCATCCTAGACCAACAAATCTGTAAGCTAAGAAATAAGGAGGTAGCCTCTGTGAAGATTTTATGGAGAAACAAGAATGTGGAAGAGATGACGTAGGAAGCGGAAGAGAAAATGAAGTCTAAATACTCCTACCTATTTCAAACAGAAGATATGGCTCGAGGTGGGATACCTCAGCACAGCTCTATTCAGGACAGTAGGTCATCAGGTAAGCTCTTATTTTTTACTTTCAGAATGTATAATGGACAGTTGTGTGAGGCCAGGTGTTGCTATTTATAGACATTGGCCATGTGTGGCATGTATAGTATGTTTTCTGGCTGCGTACAAGTTGATTTTAATCTAGTGTATGGAGGAGACTCTGGCAAAAATTTTCCCAATGTCTCTAAGAGTAAACATTCCAGGACGAATGTTTCTAAGAAGGGAAGGATGTTACATCTCGCATTTTCGTACGTTAAAGTTTCGTCTTTAGATAATCGATGTAGACTCGGGGATGAAATTATCTAAGAGTATAAACATTTATGCTATTTATAATAGGCGATAATTAAATTACCGTGAAGGTTAAAAGGTAAACGAATCAAAGAAAATGAGTTTCGTTGATGATTGTCGATTTGGGAAAAACAAATACGGTCCGAGCTATGGTACCTGGTATTTATGGACTAGTGCCACACAAGGTTCTACATGACCATGATAGTAAGGTGTATAAAGTGTGCTAAAAGCGAGTAGTATTTTAAGTAATTTGAGATAATTCCTAATTATGTGGATAATTGGGTAATTATTGGTTAATGGGGTATTAACAAATTGATTAAGAAATTAAGTGGATAATTATGAGATAAGAATTAACTCCCCAACGTGGCAGCCACATGGAATCCATTAAGTGACTCTTGAATCACCTTGCAAGGTGACAACACTTCATGAGATGAGCACCTTATCTCATTGGGATAAAGAATGTTATTAAAAGACTTTTTTAATTCACAAAAATGAAGACATTTACATCCTCAAAGTGACGGATAACTTCAGCAAGAAAAGTTATGAAATTATACTGCGTAATAGCAACGGGATTTTGTGATTCTAAGGGAGTACGGTGCAATCTTTTCCAATAATATCATACGCATTTTACCTACTCTAGGTATGTTAAGGTTAAGCCCTTCCTTCATTTTGTTATGATCTTGTAACTACATGCGTTTGATAACGAGGCATAAAGAGAAGTTCATTCTCCCGAATTTATATACATTATACTAGTCTCATAAGTTAAAGTATTTTTCCTTATCGGGACTTCATATTCAATTAAGTATTGACTTCTTCCAGTCAAGAGAGCGGAGGGTCTATATATATACAGTATTACAGTATTTTCCCCACCGTCGAGCTATAATCGTTGGGCAGGCCCCTATTGGGCAACCTCTGATCAGATGATAAGTTATATACCAAGCCTACTGTGGCCGAGCGCCTATGAGAGAGCCCAGCATGGCCGAGGTACAGAGCCTATTATGGCCGAGGGGCTATGAGCGAGCCTACTATGGCGGAGCGGTTACACGTTCTGAGCCTTTTAGGGCCGGACACCTATTTTATTTACTATATGGAGAGAGTTGAGTCGATATCAGCAGGTAAGTATAGGTCTAGATCATCTTTGACTCCCAGTTACTTTCAGTTATTATATTATCAGTTCAGTTTTAGCTTTCAGTTATTTTATTGCCTTGCATACTCGGTACATTATTTCGTACTGATGTCCCTTTTTTCTGGGGACGCTGCATTTCATGCGTGCAGGTTCAGACAGACAGATGGGTAGACCTCCTCAGTAGGTGTTGCTTGAGCTCAGCTTTATCGGTAAGCTCCACGTCCTTAGGGGTTGCCGGGTCTAGAGTTTTGTGTGCATCTTGTGTATATATGTATATAGGTTATAGGTATCGGGGCCCTGTTCCAATCACAGTACATCTATCAGTAGAGGCTTGTAGACATATCCTGTCAGTTAGTGCAGTATGTTGTGCTTGTAGGCCTTGTATGTATATTTTGTTGGGTTGTCAGCTATAGTAGTTATGAGAGCCTTGTCGGCCCAGATTTATATTGATGTTTAGTCAGCGGTAGCTTCCGTTCAGTTTTATATTTTTCTTCCCAAATTGTTTTGCAATGTAGCCACGACCAAAGTATGACATTATATGTTTAGAGTCCCTTAGTCGCAAGTTGGTACGCAAGGATAGGTGAGGCACCGGGTGCCGGTCTCGCCCCCCCCTCTCCCTCAGGTTTGGGGCGTGACATAGAAAATCTCCCTAATATAAATCATAGCCAACTGCTCCAAAGTATAGTAGGTCATGACTAGCATGAAATGTGAAGACTTGGTCAGTTTGTCCGAAATGACCCAAACAATGTCAAATATTCTCAAGGTCTGTGGCAACTCTACCAAAACTCTATAGTGATATGCTCCCACTCCCACTCCGGTATATCTAACCTCTAAAGCAAACCACCCGATCTATGATGCTCATACTTGATATGCTGACATTTATATCACCGTCAAACATGCTCAAAATTTCCTTTTTCATCCTTCCCCACCAATAATGATGCTTCAAATCACGATATATTTTCGTAACACATGGGTGAATAGAATACCACGAACTGTGAGCCTCTTCAAGAATCAACTCCCTTAAACCATCCACATTCGGAACACAGATCTGACCCTCAACCCTAAATACCCCATCATCACCAATTTCCACCTCCTAAGAATTACCTTGCCGCACCGTGTCCTTAAGGATAAACAAGTGGGGATCATTATACTGGCGAGCCTTAACATGCTCAAACAAGGATGACTGTGATACAACACAAGCAAGGACTCTACTCGGCTTAGAAATATCCAATCTTATCAATCTGTTGGCCAAAGTCTTAACATCTATCGCCAAAGGTTTCTCTACTGCTAGGATAAATGCCAAGCTCCCCATACTCTCTGGCTTTTTACTCAAGGCATCTGCTACCAGATTGTCCTTCCCCGGATGATAAAGAATAGTGATATCATAGTCCTTCAATAGATCCAACTATCTCCGCTGCCTCAAAATTAAAATCGTTCTATTTAAACAGATGTTGGAGACTCCGATGATCCGTATACACCTCACAAGACACGCCATATAAATAATCTATATAAATATTGAGTGCGTGAACAATAGCTGCTAACTCTAAATTATGCATCAAATAGTTCTTCTCATGGGGCTTCAACTGGCGCGATGCATAGGCAATAACCTTACCGTCCTGCATCAACACATTACCAAGTCCAACAGGCGAGGCATCACAATAAATAGTATGCATCCCTGATCCTAAAGGCAATATGAAAACTAGAGTCGTAGTCAAAGTAGTCTTGAGCTTCTGAAAACTCTCCTCAGACTCGTCAGACCATCTAAAAGGAGCACCCTTCCGAGTCAAATGAGTCAATGGAGATGCAATAGATGAAAACTCCTCCACGAAGCAATGATAATACCCAGCCAAACCTAAGAAACTTCCGATCTCTGTAGTGATAGAAGGACTTGTCCAACTTCTAAACTGTCTTAATCGTTTTTATATCCACCTTTATCCTATCACTAGACATGATCTGGACCAAGAACACCACTGAATCTAAACAAAACTCATACTTGGAGAGCTTATCATATAACTTCTTCTCCCGTAGAATCTGAAGCATAATCCTCAAATACTGCTCGTGCACCTCAGCGTTATGGGAATATACCAAGATATCATTAACGAACACAATAACAAAAGAATCCAAATAAGGCTGGAACACAATGTTCATCAAATGCATGAAAGTTGCTGGGGATTAGTCAAACCAAAAGACATCTCCAAAAATCCATATTGCCCACAATGAGTCTTGAAAGCCGTCTTAGGAATGTCTGAAGCCCAGATCTTCAACTGGTGGTACTCCAGTCTCAAGTTAATCTTCAAAAAGACCATATCATTAAATAAATCATCAATGCAAGGCATAGGATACTTGTTCTTGATGGTCACCAGTGTTCAATTATCTGTGGTCAATTCACATCCTCATCAATCCATCCTTCTTATTTACAAATAACACTAGTGCACCCCAAGGTGATACACTAGACCTGATGAAGCCGTTAATAAACAACTCTTGCAATTGTTCCTTCAATTTTTTCAATCTTACTAGAGTCATGTGATATGGTGCAATAGATATGAGCTGAGTGCTAGGAATCAAATCAACACCAAAATCAATATCCTTATCTAGTGGCATGCTCGGTAGGTTTGAAGAAAAATATTCAAAAATTCCATGATTACTGGAACTGACTCAATAATAGGAGTATCAACACTAACATCCCGAATAAAGGCTAGATACGCCAAGCACCCCTTCTCAACCATATGTTGGGCCTTTAAAATTAAAATCACTCTGCTAAAGGTATAACCCAGAGAACCTCTCCATCATAACCTTCGCATCCCTGGCATAGCAAACATCACAAGTCTTAGTGTGATAATTAAGAATAGCATGATACGGAAATAACCAATCCATAACCCAAAATCACATCGAAGTCCACCATACTAAGCAACAAAAGATCGACACTAGTCTCATAACCCCCGATGGTAAGAATACAATACCAATACACACAATCTACCATAATAGAATCACCAAGCAGTGTAGATACATGAACAAGGATATCAAGAGAACTAGGGGGCAAATCCAAATGCGATGCAAAGTATGGTGACCCATAGGAGTATATAGAACCAAGATCAAATTGAACTAATGCATCCTTGTGTCATACAAAATTAATAACTGTAATAACTGCATTGGGAGCCTCCACCTCAGTCCTACCCGAAAATGCATAACAGCGGGTTTGACTACCACCTAACTGACCTCATCCTCTTGGATGTCCCCTGACTGCCTGGTCTCCCCATCTTGCTGGTGGGGACGATGGTGTAATAATTGGCTCTAGAGTCACGGTATGAGAACCCTGTTATGCTACACCTCAACAATGCTTGGGGAAATCGCTCTTGATATGCCCAACCTTTCCACACTGAAAACAACCTCGAGCAGAGAATGGCTGTTGAATCTGAGACTGCCTCTGATAAATTGAGTAACCATTCGAAGAACCCCGGGATAAATAAGTATGTTATGAACTCTATGATGATAATGAATTGAATAAAAATTGAACTGGAACGCCACAAGCGGGCCGATAAGCGGAAGGAGCTGGCCTGCTAGAATGGCCTCTCCCAGAATGATCCCTACCTCCAGACGAGGTATTGCTGAAACTGCCAGGATTATGGGGCCTATTTCCCCTCATCATCATAGCCTCCCTACTTTAACCCTGGATGTGCTCAATCTTACCGCTATGCCACAACCTTAAGAAATGTAGTACCAGTATATGGCTCCCTAGCTATAGATATCTTGATAACAAAATTCCACCCCTTGATGAATCTCCTCACTTTCACAACCTCGGTGTGAATAAGAAAAGCTGCATGACGGGATAACTCAGTGAACCTCATCTTATACTCGGTCACGTACAACCGACCCTGCTGAAGGTGCTCAAACTAGCCACACAACTCCTCCCTCCTCCTGAGTGAAACGTGAACTTCTCTAGGAAGAGCTATAAGAACTGACCCCAAGATAGTAGTGGGGATCCTTCTATCTTACTATTCTCTTATGACTGCCACCATCCTTTGGCTAGCCCCTTGAGCTTGAAAGTAGTGAAATCATCCCCATTCTACTCAACCAAATCAAAGTTCCACAGAATCTCCTTGCAACCATCTACAAATTCTTGTGTATCCGCAAAAGGATCGCTATCAAACTGTGGAGGATCCATCTTCCTGAACTGATCGAACCTCTTCTACTCCTCCCCAGACATAGCAGCCTATACAATCAGCTTAACAATAGTAACAGGAGGATATCCCTCAGTCGGTACTACTCCTGGAGTTTGATAAACAGCAACAACCTGCTCTGGAGTGTGGGTAGCAGGAGTTTATGCCCCCCCCCTTAAGAAGTAGTTAGTTCGATAGTAAGTACCCCGGTCTGTGCCAAGACCTTCGCAACACCAACCAATGAACAAGAGCATCCTAAAGTATCGGGACCTGAGCTGATCCAACTTGCTCACCGTGATCAAAAACCTACTACTCAACCGGAGCTACTAGTGGCTCCACACTGCTGCCCTAGCAGGGGCTCTAAAATGTAGTGTAAGCTCCACATATGCCTCAGCCACGGCCTCTCACGGACATAGTATGTGGTGCTGGCGCCTGCCGAATTGCTCCCGATGAATGAGTTTTCACCAACTGTGAAATGATTCAAACTTCATATCAATAAAGTCACACGATAAAGAATGAAAAAGGTAAGTTTCGTAATATCCTATAGCTTCTCGAAGATAAGTACAGACGTCTCTATACCAATTCACAAGACACTACTAGACCTGCTCGTGACTCGTGAGACCCATACAACACGTTTTCTCTGATATCAACTTATCAAGACCAAAATTTCCACCCCAAGGCCATGATGGTGCCTTGACGAAATTGTTAAGCAAGCCAACTCACAATCCACAAAATAAAGTCTATTTCCTTTGATTAATAATGACTTGATATAAATAAAGACAGAATTAGTCAAAAACAATAAGAACATCTGATATAGCCATAACACAGCCTAAACACGGCCAACACCGTACAACCCCCAAGAATAGGTGGCACAAGTACACGAGCAACTACGAAAAATAGAACAAGTATGTATACATAACTAGCTCTCTAAAATACAGATAGACAAAAAATAGTCAAGGAATAGGGACTCAGGAACTGGGAAATGGATTCATGGAATATAGCTCACCCTAAGTCTCCGAGTGATCACCTAAGCTGGGTCAAGAAGCTCTGCTATGACCTACTTGAGGATCTTCGTAGTATGAGTACACCAAAGTCGATATCTAACGACCTAACCATTCGTTTTGAGAGTATTAGCCCCGATCTCTTATTTATTTCTCCCCTTGTTTCATTTTGTGGTTACTTTACTTGCCGGGGTTCTTGGTGTCGCGTTCGGGTGAGTTTCAGAGTGACATGGGATACATAGTCCCTAAAATGGAATTTTAAGTTGTAGGAGTTGACCGTAGTTTGACTTGTGTGAAGATGACTCCGAAATAGAGTTTTGATGGTTCCAATAGCTCCGGATGATTTTGGTTATGTTAAGAGCATGTCCGGATGTTGATTTGGAGGTCTGTAAGTCATTTTGGCATTAATTGGCGAAAGTTGAAAATTGGTGGAATTTTGGAAAGTTTGACCGGGAGTGGACTTTTTGATATCGGGGTCGGATTCCGATTCTGAAAGTTGGAGTAGGTCCGTAATGTCAATTATGATTTGTGTGAAGAATCTGACGTCAATCACGCGTGATTTGATAGGTTTCGGCATCGGATATGGAAGTTAGAAGTTCAAACATTCATTAGGCTTTAATCGAAGTGCAATTCGTGGTTTTAGCATTCTTGTATGTTATTTGAACACTCGACTAAGTTTGTATGATATTTAGGACTTGTTCGTATAACTGGTTGAGGTCCCGGGGGGCTCGGGTGTGATTCAGATCATATTCGGTGCATTTCGAAACTTGGGAAATTGCAGATTTTACTGGTGCTGGTGTTGTTATACGCGATCGCAAGAGTAGGGCCGCGTTTGCGATGTGTTCTTGGTGGAAGTTGGGATTTAGTGCTACGCGTTTGCGAGAGTGGCTTGGCGATCACGTAATTTGGTGTTGGGGATTCACACACGATTGTTCATCGCGATCGCGTGAGGTCATTGGCGATCGCGTAGTTATGAGGGACCAGTGCACCATTTTTGCGTATGGCTTTTTGCGTTCACGTAAGAGGAAAAGTGGGGCAACAACATTTTGTGCTTCGTGAATGCGAGGCTAACTCCGCGTTCACGAAGAAGGAAAACTGGGCATCAGAGCATAAAGTTTCAAAATTGAGGGTTTGATTTCATTTTCACTTTGTGACTTTAAGAGCTCAGATTGAGGCGAGCTTTTGAAGGATTTTCAGAGGAAAGATTTGGGTAAGGATTCTTGAATTGTTTTTGCTTAATTTCCACTAATCCATATTCGATTTCTTCATCTAATTAAGGATTTGGGGTGGAAATATTTTGGAAAAGGTGTGAAAGCTCTTAGACCAAATTCTTGGATTTTGAAAGGCCAAATGAGGTCGGATTTGGATAATTCTTGTATGGTTGGACTCGATATCGAATGGGTGTTTCGTTTTTGTAACTTTGGTCGGGTTATGAGACGTGGGCCCGGGTCGACTTTTTGGGGCGATTTTTTCAATTCTTGCTAAAATCATAATTTTATTATCAAGATTAGTTTCCTATAGTTATATTTATAGTATGTAATTGTTTTTGGCTAGATTTGAACCATTGGGAGTCGGGAAAATAGAGAGAAAGGCCTTCTTATTTGATTGATTGACTGAGGTTTGAGGTAAGTGACTTGTTTAACCTTATGTGGGGGAAATCCCCCTTAGAATTTGGTATTGTTGTAACTATTTGTTATATGTGAGGGCCGTGTACGCGAGGTGACGAGTGCGTACACAGGCTAAATATTGAAATTCTGGTTATCTAAGTAGTTTCCTTTTTATGCCTTAGCTGAGTTACTTTACCATGTATAGTCATTATGTTTAGCCTAATTTCACTTGTCTACTTATCTTATCCCTTATTTACAACTTGTACTACATGCCTAGTTGAATTGCATGCTTTCTTGATTCCATATTCTTTATTTAACTATGGGATTCTTTACATGAAATTGCTATCATTGAAATATCATTGTTTCAGTTGTTATGTTTTGGATTCCATGATTATTGTTGAGATGATTGTTTTGTTGTTGCACAAGATTTCTGCCATGCGGTTGTTATTGTTCTCACAAGGTTTATGTCTTGTCGTTGTGATTATTGATACGCATGTGGTAGTATAAGGTCTCGGTGAGTGTTGAAACGCTTGCGATGAGATAAGGTGGGCTTGAAAGAAGTCATGTGGTGTGATAAGGTGGGATAAAGCGCGGGATGCTATTTTAGGAAAATTATTTTTTCAAAACTAAATATAAAGGCTCCCGCGGTGACATAAAGAAAGATTATGAGATATTTACTTTTGGGACTACGAGGTGGTACCTCGGGAGTGCCCCTGTTGATATCCTCTATTTGCTGTATTGGTTATTGTTGTCTTTCCTTAACTTGTATGATTTTTGCTTTCCTTTCATTTTGTATTTGTCTTTCTTTGATTTCGTGTTATTACCTTCTGTAAATTCTCATTGTTCCACTTCTCTGTCATTTCATTATATTATTGTATCTTCTGCCTTGTTTCTTATTATTTTTAGTAGGGCCCTGACCTTTCCTCGTCAGTACTCTACCGAGGTTCGGCTTGGCACTTACTGAGTACCGTTGTGGTATACTCATACTACACTTCTGCACATCGTTTTGTGCAGATCCAGGTATCGGTGAGCTAGTCTGTATGTGGAGACTTCAAGGAATATATGCCAGCGTCCGCAAACCTCAGAGTCCCCCTCTATCCTTATTATGTTGTTTCCTTATCCTCATTAGACTCTGATGTATAGGGATATTTATTATATTTCTTTAGACCTTGTGACTTATATCTACCGGGTTTTGGGAGTTATTTATACTTTGAGTTGCAGATTTTAATTATTACAGATGTTGATGTTTTGAGCTTTTTCTTAATATTTCAGTTATTCCACATACTTGTTAGGCCTACATAGTCTTAGAGACTAGGTATCGTCACGACATCCTGCAGAGGAAAATTTGGGTCGTGACAAGTTTGTATCATAGCTCTATGTTCATAGGTGTTGTGAGTCAAAAGTAGGTTTAGTAGAGGCTCGCAGATTTGTACGGAGACATCTGTACTTATCTTAGGCAGTCTATGAAACTGTTAGGAAATGCTTCACTTCTTTGATTCCTTATCATGCAAAATGTTTGACTTCGGATTCTAAATTTCTATCTTTCTATTCTCTCACAGATGGTGAGGACACGTACAACTAGGTCAGATAACCAGACACCCACATCCCCTACTAGAGCCACGAGAGGCCGGGGCCGGTGTAGAGGCTGAGGACGTCCACATGGTGCAGCCAGAGCACCCACGCGAGCTGCTATAGAGGAGCCACCAGTTTCTCCAGTTGGAGGGCAGGCACCTGAGACGCCCATTACTGCACCAGCCCTCCAGGAGACACTCGCCCAGTGTTTGAGCATGTTCAGCACTTTGGCTCAGGCAGGGTTGATACCACTTGCTCCTGCCACATCTCAGGCCGGGGGAGGAACAGAGACTCCAATTGCCCATACCCCAGAGTAGTGGGTCCAGGTCTACCAAGTTCCAGAGGTCATACCAGTACAACCGGTAGCCCCAGTCCAGCCCGAGGCTAGGATAGCAGTTTCTGAGGAGGAGCAGCTCAAGCTCGAGAGGTACAAGAAGTACCACCCTCCTACTTTTAGTAGTTTGGCATCAACGGATGCCTAGGGTTTTCTTGAGGAGTGCCATCGTATTCTCCGTACTATGGGTGTTGCGGAGTCTAGTGGTGTTTCTTTCACTATGTTCCAGCTTAGAGGAGCGGCCTATTAATGGTGGTGAGCATATGAGTTGGGTAGTTCGGCTGAGGCAGCTTCACTCACTTGGACTCAATTCTCGGATATGTTCTTGATGGAGTATGTTCCCTAGAGTCTCAGACATGCATGGCACGTAGAGTTTGAGTAGTTGTGCAAGGGTTTTATGACCGTGTCGGAGTATGCATTTCGATTTAATGATTTGGCTAGACATGCACCACCCTTGGTTGCTACTGTTAAAGAGTGTGTCCGTCGATTTATTGAGGGGCTCAACCCCAGTATCAGATTTAGCATGGCCCGAGAGTTGGAGATGGACATCGCATACCAGCAGATGGTGGGGATCTCTAGGAGATTGGAGGGTATGTTGACTTGGGAGAGAGATGAGAGGGAGGCCAAGAGGTCTCAAGATTCTGGCACATACAATAGTACCCGTGCCCCAGTTGCAGTTCGTCATGGTAGGGGCTATCAGGACCGAGCCAGCCACAATAGCCACGTCCTCCTAAAGCTTGTTTGAGTGTGGTCACACTCGTCATATGGTGAGGTATTGCCCCAGATTCATAAGGGGTGCACCCACACAGATTACTTAGGCTTCGCGTATTCTACCGGGTCCTCAAGCTTCTCAGTCCATGGTCGCCGCACCAGTTGCCACCCCACCTGCAAAACCAGCCTGAGGTGGACGTCGACAAGGCATAGGTCGCCCTAGAGGGGGAGGCCAGGCCACATACTATGCCCTTCCTATTAGGACAGAGGCAGTTGCATCTGACTCTGTCATTATAGGTATTGTTCTAGTCTGTCATAGAGATGCATCAGTCTTATTTGTTCAAGGCTCCACTTATTCCTTTGTGTCATCTTATTTTGCTCCTTATTTGGGCGTATCCCGTGATTCTTTAAGTTCTCCTGTTTATGTTTCTACACCCGTGGGGGATTCTATTATTGTTTACCATGTGTACCGGTTGTGTTTGGTTGTCCTTAGTGGTTTTGAGACCTGGGCGATTTATTGTTTCTCAATATGGTAGATTTCAATGTTATTTTGGGCATGGACTAGTTGTCACCCTATCATGCTATTCTTGATTGTCATGCCAAGGCCGTGACACTGTCCATGCCCAAATTACCATGGTTAGAGTGGAGAGGTACCTTAGATTATGTTCCTAGCAGGGTTATTTCATTTCTGAAGGCTCAGCGGATGGTTGAGAAGGGTTGTGATGCGTATATGGTATATGTAAGGGATGTTAGTGTTGATACTCCTATCGTCAAGTTAGTTCTGGTAGGGAGCGATTATCCAGATGTATTCCCGGCGGATCTTCTGGGCATGCCGCCCGACAGGGATATTGACTTTGGTAGTGATTTGTTACCGGGGACTCAACCCATTTCTATTCAACCCTATCCTATGGCCCCAACAGAGTTAAAAGAGTTAAGTGAACAATTGCAAGAGTTTCTTGATATGGGAATCATTCGGCCCAGTGTGTTGCCTTGGGGTACTCCATTCTTATTTGTAAAGAAGAAGGATGGTTTTATGCGAACGTGTATCGATTATTGCCAATTGAACAAGGTTACAGTGAAGAACAAGTATCCACTGCCATATATTGATGACCTATTTGATCAGCTTTAGGGTGCCAGAGTGTTCTCTAAGATCGACTTGCATTCAGACTATCATCAATTGAAGATTCAGGAGTCAGATATCCTGAAAACTGCTTTCAAAACTCGTTATGGTCATTACGAGTTCCTTGTGATGTGTTTTGGGCTAACCAATGCCCCAGCAGCATTCATGCACTTGGTGAACAATGTATTTCAACCCTATCTTGGCTAGTCATCATTGTATTTATTGAAGACATTCTGGTGACCTCCCGGAGCCGGGAGGATCATGAGCAGCACCTGAGGATTGTGCTTCAGACCTTGAGAGAAAAGAAGTTATATGCGAATTTTTCGAAATGTGAATTCTGGCTAGATTCAAAAGCATTTTGGGTCATGTAGTATCGAGTGAGGGGATCAAGGTAGACCCAAAGAAGATTGAAGCAGTGCAGAGTTGGAACAGAATGTACTCAACTACGGAGATCCGGAGTGGTTTTGCTTTGGCGGGATATTACCGTCGACTTGTAGAGGGATTCTCATCTATTGTAGCACCTATGACCAGATTAACCTAGAATGGTGCTCCGTTCAGATAGACCGAGGAGTGTGAGGAGAGCTTTAAAAAGCTCAAGACTGATTTGACTATAGCCCCAGTGTTGGTATTGCCTATTAGTTCGGGGTCCTATACGGTGTATTGTGATGTGTCGCGCATAGGTCTCGGCGCGGTGTTGATGCAGGACGGTAGGGTGATTGCCTACATGTCTAGACATCTAAAGGTGCATGAGAAGAACTATCATCTACATGACCTCGAGTTAGAAGCTATTATTCATGCCTTGAAGATCTGGTGTCACTATTCCTATGGTGTCACTATTTCTGTGGTCTACACCGATCACTGAAGTCTACAACATGTGTTCAAACAGAAGGATCTTCACTTGCGGCAGCAGAGGTGGTTGGAGTTTCTTAAGGACTACGATATCATAATTCTCTATTATCTCGGTAAGGCCAACATTGTGGCCGATGCCTTGAGTCGTAAGGCGTAGAGTTTGGGCAGCTTAGCATATCTACCGGTAGTAGAGAGGCTATTAGCCTTGGATGTTCAGGCCTTGGTCAATCAGTTTGTTAGATTGGATGATTCTGAGCCGAGCCGAATTTTGGCTTGTGGTGTTTCTCAGTCTTCTCTTTATGATCATATTAGAGAGCATCAGTATGATGACCCCCATCTTCTTGTCCTCAAGGACACAATTTAGCACGGCGATTCCAAGGAGGTCACTATTGGAAAGGATGGTGTATTACGAATGCAGGGCAGGCTATGTGTGCCCAAAGTAGATGGCTTGCGTGATTTGATTCTCCAGGAGGTTCACAGTTCGCGGTACTCCATTCATCCAGGTGCCGTGAAGATGTATCAAGACTTGAGGCAACACTATTGGTGGAGGCAGATGAAGAATAAAATAGTGGAGTATGTAGCTCAGTGCCTAAATTGTCAGCAGGTGAAGTATGAGCATTAGCGGCCAGGTGGATTGCTTCAGAAGTTAGAGATTCCAGAGTAGAAATGGGAGCGGATCACTATGGATTTTGTTGTTGGGCTCCCACAGACTCGGAGGAAGTTCGATGCAGTATGGGTGATTGTGGATAGATTAACCAAGTCAGCTCATTTCATTCCAGTGGCGACTACTTATTCTTCAGAGCAGCTGGCTCAGGTTTACATTCGCGAGATTGTCAGGTTCATGGCATGCAGGTATCTATCATCTCTGACCGGGGTACGCAGTTTACATCGCCGTTCTAGAGAGCCGTACAGCATGAGTTGGGCATGCGGGTGTAGTTGAGTACAACATTTTACCCTCAGACAGACGGACAGTTCGAGCACACTATTTAGATATTGGATGATATACTTTGTGCGTGTGTGATGGATGGGGGTTCTTGAGATCAGTTCCTTCCACTTGCGGAGTTTGCCTACAACAATAGTTATCGGTTGAGCATTCAGATGGCCCTGTATGAGGCTTTGTATGGTAGACGGTATCGGTCTCCGGTGGGTTGGTTTGAGCAAGGTGAGGCTAGGCTATTGGGTACAGATTTGGTTCATCATGCTTTGGAAAAGGTTAAATTGATTCAGGATCAACATCTTAAAGCCCAATCCAGACAGAAGAGTTATGCGGATCGTAAGGCTCGCGACATTGCATTCATGGTTAGGGAGCGGTTCTTGCTTCAGGTTTCGCCCATGAGGGGTGTTATGAGGTTCGAAAAAAAGGGCAAGTTGATCCCTAGGTACATCGAGCCTTTTGAGATTATTGAGAGGGTTATAGTGGTGGCCTACAGACTTGCACTACCACCTAGTCTAGCTGTAGTTCATCCAGTGTTCCATGTTTCCATGCTCCAAAAGTATCACGGCAATCTGTCTCATGTGTTGGACTTCAGCTCAGTCCAGTTGGACAAGGATTTATCTTATGTTGCGAAGCCGGTGGCTATTTTTGACAAGCAGGTTTGAAAGTTGAGGTCAAAGAACATTGCTTTGGTGAAGGTTCAGTAGAGGGGTCAGCCAGTCGAGGCGATTACCTGGGAGTCAGAGCATGATATACAAAATAGTTATCCTCATCTTTTCACCACTTCAGGTATGTCTCTATAATCGTTTGAGGACGAACGTTTGTTTTAAGAGAGGGGATGATGTAATAACCCGACCGGTCATTTTGAGAGTATTAGCCCTGATACCCTATTTATTGCTCCCTCTGTTTCATTTTGTGGTTACTTGACTTTCCGGGGTGCTTGGTGTCGGGTTCGGGTGTGTTTCGGAGTGAAATGGGACACATAGTCCCTTAAATAAAAGTTTAAGCCGTAGGAGTTGACCGTGATTAGACTTCTATGAAGACGGCTCCATAATGGAGCTTTGACGGTTCCAATAGCTCCATATAGTGATTTTGGTCTTAGGAGCGTGTCCGGATGTTGATTTGGAGGTCCGTAGCTCGTTTTGCCGTTAATTGGCGAAAGTTGGGAATTGGTGGAATTTTGGGAAGTTTGATCAGGAGCGAACTTTTTGATATCAGGGTTGGATTCTGATTCCGGAAATTAAAGTAGGTCCTTAATGTCAATTATGAATCGTGTGCAAAATTTGAGGTCAATCAGACGTGATTTGATAGGTTTTGGCGTCGGATGTGGAAGCTAGAAGTTCAAAAGTTCATTAGGCTTGAATGGATGCGCAATTCGTGGTTTTAGCATTGTTTGTTGTGATTTGAAGGCTCGACTAAGTTTGTATAATGTTTTAGGACTTGTTGGTATAATTGGTTGAGGTCCCGAGGGCCTCAGGTGTGATTCGGATCATAGTCGGCGCATTTCGGAACTTGGGAGATTGCAGATTTTGTTGGTGCTGGTGTTGTTATACGCGATCGCAAAGTGCTGGTGTGGCAGCTGGGATTTAGTGCTACGCGTTCATGAGACTTGGTTGGATATATCGTAAGTTGGTGCAGCAGTGAAATGCGAACGCGTGGGTAAGACCGCGTTCGCGTAGAGGAAGTGAAGGTTAGGGATTCGCACGCGATTGTTAGTCGCGGTCGCGTGAGGTCATTCGCGATTGCATAGGTATGAGGTACCAGTGCACTGCGTTCCCGTATGCCTTTCCACATTGGCATAAAAGGAATAGTGGGGCACTAAAATTTTGTTCTTCGCGAACGCGAGGCTAATTCCACGTTCGCGAAGAAGGAAAACTGGGCATCAGAACTTAAAATTTCAAAATCGAGGGTTTGATTTCATTTTCACTTTGGGACTTTAAGATCTCGGATTGAGGCGAGATTTTGAGGATTTTCAGAGGAAACATTTGGGTAAGGATTCTTGACTAGTTTTTCCTTAATTTCCACTAGTCCATCTTTGATTTCTTCATCTAATTAAGGATTTAGGGTGGAAAAATTGGAGAAACGGTGTAAAAGTTCTTAGACCAAATTCTTGGGTTTTGAAAGGTCAAATGAGGTTAGATTTGGATAATTCTTGTATGGTTGGGCTTGATATCCAACGAGTGTTCGATTCTTGTAATTTTGGTCGGGTTACGAGACGTGGGACCGAGTTGACCTTTTGGGGAAATTTTTTCAATTCTTGCTAAAGTCATAATTTCATTATCTAGATTAGTTTCCTATATTTATATTTATAGTATGTAATTGTTTTTTACTAGATTTGAGCCGTTTGGAGTCAGGAAAATCGAGGGAAATGCCTTCTTACTGATTGATTGAGCGAGGTTTGAGGTAAGTGACTTGTCTAACCTTGTGTGGGGGAAATACCCCTTAGGATTTGGTATTGTTGTGACAATTTGTTATATGTGAAGGTTATGTACGTGAGGTGACGAGTGCGTAAACGGGCTAAATATTGAAATTTTGGTTTTATCTAAGTAGTTTCCTTTTTATGCGTTAACTTAGTTACTTTAGCATGTATAGTCATCATGTTTAGCCTAATTTCACATGTCTACTTTTCTCATCCCTTATTTGCAACTTGTACTACATAATAAGTTGAATTACCTGCTTTCTTGATTGCATATTCCTTATTTAACTATGGTTTTTTTTACTTGAAATTGTTATCCTTGAAATATCATTGTTTCAGTTGTTATATTTTGGATTCAGTGAGTATTGTTGAGATGATTATTTGGTTGTTGCGCAAGGTTTTTGTCGTACGGTTGTTATTGTTTGCACAACATTTCTGTCGTACCGTTATGATTATTGATACGCATGCGGTGGTATAAGCTCTAGGTATTGAAACGTATGCGGTAAGATAAGGTGGTCTTAAAACGCGTGGCTAGTAGAGGAACTACTAGAAGTCATGCGATGTGATAAGGTGGGCTAAATCACGGGATGCTATTTCGGGAAAATAATTTTTTCAAAACTAAATATAAAGGCTCCCACGGTGATATAAGGAAATATTGTGAGATATTTACTTTTGGGACTACGAGGCGGTACCTTGGGAGTGCCCCTATTGATTTTCTCTATTTGTTGTATTGGTTGTTGTTATCTTTCCTTAACTTGTATGATTTTTTCTTTTCTTTTATGTTGTATTTTTCTTGATGTGATTCCGTGTTATTACCTTCTGTTAATTCTCATTATTCCACTTCTCTATCATTTTATTATATTATTATATATTCTGCCTTGTTTACCAAAGATGAAAATAATTTATTTGATATTATGGATGACTGGTTACAGACGGACCGTTTCGTTTTTCGTAGGCTGGTCCGGTCTATTGCTCTTTCCTTGTGCCTATTTCATTGTAGGGGGTTGGTTCACAGGTACAACTTTTGTAAATTCATGTTATACCTATAGATTGGCCAGTTCTTATTTGGAATGCTGCAATTTCTTAACTGTCGCGGTTTCTACTCCTGCTAATAGTTTAGCACATTCGTTGTTGTTATTATGGGGTCCTGAAGCACAAGGAGATTTTACTCGTTGGTGTCAATTGTGAGGTATGTGGACTTTTGTTGCTCTCCATGGAGCTTTTGGCCTAATAGGTTTCATGTTACGTCAATTCAAGCTTGCTCGATCTATTCAATTGATACCTTATAATGTAATTGCATTCTCTGGTCTAATTGTTGTTTTTGTTTATGTATTTATGATTTATCTACTGGGTCAGTCTGGTTGGTTCTTCACATCTAGTTTTGGTGTAAAGTAGGGCCCTGACCTGGCCTTGTCACTACTCTACCGAGGTTCGGCTTGGCACTTACTGAGTACCGTTGTGGTATACTCATACTACGCTTCTGCACATCTTTTTGTGTAGATCCAGGTACTTCCTACCAGACCAGGTATCAGTGAGCTAGTCCGTACGTGGAGACTTCAAGGTACATCTGCCAGCGTCCGCAGACCTCGGAGTCCCTCTCTATCTTTATTATTTTGTTTCCTTTTCCTCATTAGACTCTAATATATATGGATATTTAGTATTTTTCTTTAGAGATTATGACTTATATATACTGAGTTTTGGGAGTTGTTTATACGTTGAGTTGCAGATTTTAATTATTACAGATGTTGACGTTTTGAGCTTTAGCTTAATATTTCAGTTATTCCGCACGCTTGTTAGGCTTACCGAATCTTAAAGACTAGGTGCCATCACGATATCCTACAGAGGAAAATTGGGATCGTGACACGAAACTTAAAAAGTATCAAGTCTGACCTCGAAGAAATAGTGGTGACGCTAGATTCATCCTAATACTTACAACAAAAGATATAAATAATATAACTCAGAACTTAAGCAGTAGATAACCTCTTGAATAAACAGAATCAAAGATCTCGACGGTTGAAAGATGTTAAGCATGCTTTTATAGTAGAAGAAATAATCACAACGCAGCCCTAATTTAGTATTAAAAGATCATGCTCAAATAACGGAGTCGGAGCTCCCAACTAGCATATAAAGATATCATGCAACAATTAGCAGTTAGATAAATACTCCTAAATGAGTCAAGAATAAGAGTGTGTGCTCAAACAGGGATAAGATCCATGTACCATGAAACACAATCCATATGTCACCATAACCCGATAGAAAATCATGTATCAACCCAGTAGAAAATCCATGTACCAACCATGCTCACATGGCCAAAAGTAACATGGGTAATCACCTGAATTCGGAGGGACGAATCAAAATCCAAGGACAAATAGGAGACATATAGCATCATTTGTAATAATATATTTGATCATCTTGTCCCGTGTGCCACAATTGTATTACATCCGCATGCCTTACTTTTCGTACTAAATTTCTCAGTCCAAATCAAGTACCCTTATTCATAATATATGCATCTGTTCAAGAATTTTATATAAAAGGTGCACAAGGACTTAATAAAAATCATAAGGATATGTGTTCATGGAATCTCTAAATGACTATGAACAACTTAAGAAATTAAATTTTTCAAGGATAAGTTCCCATGCCTTCATAAATAATCATAAACCTAGGCATGATTTCTAACATGAATAAGAGAGCAAATGTAGTCACATAAGCCAAATAAATCAAGAATCAAATAAGCACATAGAAAAAACAAGGCCTACGATATTCCAATTCTACCCCGGTCATGATATAAACTCGGTAAGTGCATATACGCTTGCCACCACATATATACACCACTCCCAATACCTCAAAAACATAGCAATCAAGCCAAATCATGTGGGTTTCCCTCTTAACAAGGTTAGCCAAGAGACTTACCTCCACCTGGCAGCCTTTAACCTTCCAAAATAGTCGCTCCTCTTAAATCAACCTTCAAACGAGTAGAATCTATCCAAATATAACTCGATAACATTAAACAACGCCATAGTTATCAATCACAAACGTTAAAATTCGGATTTTTAATTAAATATACAAAATCAACAAGAATGTCAACCCGGGCTCACACTATAAAATCCGTCAAATTTCGCCAATTTCGATCACCCATTCCAATACGAGTCCAAATATACAAGTTTCATCCAAAACCTATTCGAAATTGGGGTTCAATTCTCAATTATTCATATTTCAAATGTTTTGCCAAAAACAAACCCAAATTTCTTTTCCAAGTATATAATCTATGTGTAAACATTCATGGGAAAACAACATATAATATAAAAATCAAGCAGAAATTACTTACCCTAGAAATGGTGATGAAATTCTCCTCAAATATTACCTCTAACCGAGCTCCAAAACTCAAAATAATGAACAATGCTCACACCCTTGAAATATATCATCTACCCAGCAACTTCCACATGTGCGGACAAATCTGTCACTTCTGCGGCAACGCTTCTGCATAAATCAAGCACACCTCCACCCTCGACAAATTTGTATCATTCGCCAAAGGCAGGATCCTGGCATTAATAAGGCGCAACAGAACTTTTGTGTGTCGGTAAAAATAGACCTTCCTTCAGCTCCTTGTGAAACTCATGTGCATCCCTAGTCCATGCTGCCAAAGAATGTTCTCCACAGCGAGCATTCTTTGGACTCCAAAGAATTCTATGGTTTCTGTAGAAATCTTTGAAATGGCATGTGGAGCAATGAGTGAAACCCATCACAATATTAATGACCTAAGACGAAAAAGGGATCATCTTACCCCAAATCTGAACCTCGTAACTATATCCACATTCTTCACATGCACATAATTCGCGTAAATTGTTTACAATACTAATGTTCGTGGCACCTACAGGATGGCATAAACTCTCCAAACCCATCACCTTGACATTTGCATACAAGGTGGGGTGCTTTCGTGCCAACTTGTCATCATCTATACCCATCTCCGATTTGAGGTTCACTGTCGGAACAATAGTCTGAACCAGTTGTGAGAGTGCGTCAGTATAGCCCTTATGCCAGAGTGATTCTCAAGGACCTCATCAGCATCTAGGTCAAAACCCTTAGGTACCTCCTCCAAAGGGGTGGTGGGTGTTGCCCGAGATAGCCCCAGACGAACAAATGTTGGTGCAGTTGGAATAGCTGATAAGTGTGAATTTTAACCACTTATTAATACCTTTTTGCTTTGGCTTTTAGTCTGAAAGTAGTGATTTTTATTTCCGAATCTAATAAAAATGTGTGAACTGCAGGCATACTGGAGTATGTGAGCTCAATGAAGAAATATAACTCAAAAAGGAAATGTCCCAGCTCAAATAGTCAAAGAGGAGAAGTGCAAAGAAATCTGCGGTGTGCAAAACTTATTCTGCGGCCGCAAATACTGGTGCGGCCCGTAGAAATAATAATGCAACCACAGACTAACCATTGAAACTTCAGAGGCTCTTAGCAACACTGCGGTCCGCACATCAAATTGTGCAGCTACAGAAGGTGTTCGCACTGAAGTGTTTTAAAATGATCAGAGAAGATGTAGATGACCAAGTTTGAAGCCTCCTTGAAGCACGGTCCGCAGCCAAATTATGCGGCCACAAAAGCTGAATTGCGGCTGCAGAAGCTGAAGTGCGATCACAAACTCCCTCCTACTACAAGAGAACCAGATGAAAGTGCGGACTGCAACTGAATTATGCGGCCGCAGAACCTCCAGAAGGTCATTTTTGTCAGCGAATTTCAGAACACTATAAATAGATGAGAAACACTTTTTAGGGCAACATTTGTACTATAGCAGCTGGTAGCGGTTAGACTTAGCGATTTTGGGAAATTTGTGACTACAATTAGAGAAGACCCATTACTTTTACTCTTTAGTTCTATCTTTACCTCTTCAATTACTTCTTCTTTTTCTATTTTCTATGTCTATGACTATGAGTAGCTAGATTTTATCTAGGTTTGTGACCCAACCTGTCATGCCCCAAAACCGAGGAGCGCGGCCGGCGCTCGACCGAGTGAACCCGACCGAGCAAGCCTGTTAGATTTTCTTCTACCCAAACTCATCCACGAATGAAGATAATACATATTTTCATTAATTAGACAAAAACGTGATCATGTCTACAATACCAATTCATTACCAATAGTTTTCATCATTTTTCTTAAAGTCTCAAGTAGGATAAGTAATACAACCATAACATAACATAGTTTGTCTTTCCCAGCACCAATACACAACCCACATTATGTTTATGGAGCCTCTATAGATAAAGAAAAGTACAATGATAATACCGACAACAAGGCCCCGGCTATACCTCAAACAGAATACACAAAGTACAAAAGATTCATGACCCCGAAATGAAGTGGGGCTCACCAAGTTAGCTGGTAAGAAGGTGTACTGTTATCACCGATCAATATCTCCTGCTGTGGAACCATCTACACCCATTTAAAGATGCAGTGCCCCCGGAAAAAGGGACGTTAGGACTGTCGAATAGCACTAGTATGTATAACTAAACACCCTCTCCATAAAATGACAAATAATACAAACAAGATTATCATAATATCAATGAAAGACTTAATCAACATCAAACCTCAATTTAGGATCAAGACAGTGCTCAAATATATTTTCATATCTCACATTGGGAGATTTTTATTATTGATATACCATTGTCCATAATATCATTATTCGTAATACCATTATTCACAGAACCAGTACCACCATACTCTTAGCACGGAGTCCGATCACGACCCGATCGGTTAGGCTATCCCATTAGAGACATCAACCACAATTACTCTCAATATAAATACCATAGTCTTTAACACGGAGTCCGGTCACGACCCGGTCGGCTAGGCTATCTATTAGGGACATCGACCACAATCACAATTTCAATTATAATTTCCAGCACAATCACCACCATGTGTGTGGCATGGTGTCCGATCACGACCCGACCGGCTAGGATGTCTTATTAGAGACATCAACCTTTTTATATCAATCATCGCATTTCATATTACTTTCATATATTTTCATTTCATTGGCACTAATGGCCGTAATTATAAGATCATTCTTGGCACGTTGGCCACATTCAGTATTTCATGCTCACCATTTCATTTTCAAATATCATCATCATCAACAACAACAAATACAATTCAAATCAAGGTGTGTAGTACACATGTGAGCAATTTAGAGTCTAAGGCACACAGAGATATTTCACAAAATTTGGCATAATAGCCTTCATTTGAACTTGACTTGAAGTCGAAACATTATTAATGCACAACCCATATTTTAACACATCCTCAATTGATAACATAACATGAATAAAACATTTGAGATACTTGTTGAACATATAACTTCCAACCCAATCTTTCTCGGAATAGCCAATTTTATAATGAATCACTCGGGACTTACATAATTTACATGAATATTTTGGGATTCAATTCTAAGAGAAGCGTTTATCCAATATACCTCACTTGAGCTTCCTTAAAATCTAAAATGTTCCGGAATCCTTAGCAACTTCAATCTATTGTAGAAATATAACAAATTGATTCAAAATTAGGAAGATGCTCATGATCCTAGCTCATTTGAGCATTTTATAAAACACTAGGTCTGCATTAAGGTTTCAAGGTCCTTTTATGGAGGATTTAATCATCCCACAACCCAATCTTTACCATTTTTAGCTCAATATTCTTCCTACACCCTTTGATAATACATGCATGTGAAATAAACAACTCTCATGCCCAAACTTTATCTTGTTAATTACCCATTTCTAGATAAAATTCGAAATTGAGGGTTAGGGTGTAGAATCTTACCTTTAGGATGAAGACATAGTGAGTTTCCCTTCTTAATCTACCAAAACTTGAGCAAGAATTGAAGAACAATTATAGAAGAACACCTTCTCACTCTAGGGAACTCTCTCTCACTCTAAAATGTCAGAATATAGCTCAAAAATGGCCTAAAGAGTGTATTTAATAAAGTAGGGTCTGGTTTTAAAAACTCAAAAATGGAGCTCCAGAACAAGGTTTGCGGTCGCATATGCGACCGCATAACGGTTATACGATCCGCAAAGTGACTGCGAAATTGGGGTGCCAAACTAGAAATAACTGACCTGGTCTGCGATCACTATGCGGCCCGCAGACTTGTTCTGCGATCGCATAATGCAGCGCAGAACGGTTCTACGGTCGCATAGTGGCCACGAAATTGACATCCAAATTTGCCCAATTAACTGCCTCACTCTACGGCCATTATGCGGTCAGCATAGTGATTCTATGGTCGCATAATGGACCACAAAAATGCATATCACTGCCAAACATTTTCCTTTACTTTCCGGTGCATTGTCCAACCCAAAAAGTCCGAGCACGTAAAACCAATTCGGCACCACAAAACATTATTTTTCTTTTGCAAAACTTTTACGGGGTGTTATGTTCTCCACCGCTTTGAATCATTTGTCCTCGAATGAGGGTAAAAATCCGGCATTAGCATCTTATGCAACTCAGTTTGTTTTATACCACACACTAATAGCCCCAAATTTGACTAACTCCCTAAATTTCCAAACATTTTGCCAGAGTTTCCCTTGTAATTAGGCCTATCCACCTATCAGAGAGCCCCAGAAACATATCCTAACAACACATACATAATCCAACGATTTAACATAATACAAAACAACACCAACTGTGGCCTCATAAGTAATATATTTCCAGAAAGGAACGTCCTTAATGCCAGTTGTTCAAATGATACAAAGTTCATAAAAAGTAAGTCTTATAATCTTCCTAGATCACAACTTTAAAAACACATGGTCATTCAAACAAATAAGGATACTTTTCTTCATTTCTTCCTCGGCCACCCAAGTAGCCTCTTCAACCTGATTGTTTCGCCACAACATTTTCATGGAGGCAATTTCTTTATTTCCCAATTTTTGGACTAGCCGATCAATAATAGAAACCAAAATCTCTTCGTAAGTCAATTTCTCATTTACCTCAATAGTCTGAACCGGAACAATGAGTGTTGGATCTCTAACTACTTTCTTCAACATAGACACATGAAACACCGGGTGTACTAATGACATCTCAGGTGGTAGCTCAACCTTGTACGCCACCTCACCGTTCCTATGAATAATTTTGTACGATCCAATATACCTCGGACTCAATTTCCCTTTCTTACCAAATCGCATTACCCCTTTCATGGGGGAAACTTTCATGAATACCCAATCATCTTCTTTGAACTCCAAATCCCTAAAATGAACATCCGAATAGGATTTCTGACGACTCTGAGCAGTCTTCAACCACTCCTTAATGATTTTAACATTTTCCATGGCCTGATGCATGAAGTCTAGCCCTATTAACTTTGCCTCCCCAATTTCAAACCACCCAATGAGAGATCTATATCTCCTACCATATAAAGCCTCGACTGGTACAATTTGAATGATAGCATGATAGCTATTGTTGTATGAAAATTCTATGAGTGGTAAATGATCATCCCATCTACCTTTGAAGTATACAACACAAGCACGCAACATATCCTCAAGCGTCTGAATAGTCCGCTCTGCCTGCCTGTCAATCTACGGGTGAAAGGTTGTACTAAGATTTACCTGAGTGCCCAAACCTTGCAAAAATTTCTTCCAAAACTTAGCAGTGAACTGTGCTCCCCGATCAGATACGATGGAAACTGGGGTTCCATGCAACATGACTATTTCTTTGATATACAACCGAGCATACTGCTCCGCTATGTCGGTAGACTTAACCGTCAAAAAGTGTGCTGATTTCGTGAGTCGATCCACAATCACCCAAATTGAGTCAAACTTGTGCGGAGTGCGCGGTAATCCAACCACAAAGTCCTCCCATCTCAGTTATGCCCTATGGGAGCTAACAGATATAGTTTAAGAGAAGGATGGGATATCAGGATCCAGCTAGGGTTAAAGTAACCCAAAATAGTGGATGGATTGTTAGTGTTAACTGATATTTCTGAAGGATATTGCAAATGTGGTAATAGTTCTACTTGTGAGACACCCAGATGGTGCACTCTAGAATAGTACAGCCAGATATGAATACTAGAACGTTCAGGAATTTTAGAAGATATGTAGTGGAATCCTAAAAGGGATAAATATTTACCTTAGTATGACTCTTGCCCCTAGTAAAAAGAGAATGTTAGGTGACCTAAAGAGCCAGTGAGATGGAGCAAGGGGAGCTAAAAGTGAAAGAATGTTTTGTTGAGTTTTCAGAATAAGGTAATAGGCAGAGATATTAGTGGGAGAATAAGAAGAGAGTAAATGAAGCATTATGAGAAGATGTGATAAATGGGTGATAACGATAAATCAAAATATGACAAGATGACCGAGTCTATAGTCAAGTGAAGGAAAAAAAAGGATAGGCCTTGAGACTATAAAAGAGTATAAGCTATAAAGTTATATCCTCATTTCAAGAAATGAATTGGTGATTCCAACGCGATTACCAGAAGTCTAAGTAGACCCCTGGAGTAATAAAAATCAGCATGGGCTAGAAAACAAGATAAATTTAGAGACCAGAGGAATTGATAATAATCGACATCATGAGAATTTCAGAGACTGTGTTTCGTTAACAGTAGAATGGATAACAGAAGAATAACCTTCAAAGGTCATTCAGGAAGACGCATCACTAAAAGCAATCATTGTGAGCAAAGTTAAGCTTAAGGGACTAATTGTGCTAGTTACACTAGGATTTGGGGTAATTAAGGGTACCGTATAAGTATTACGAAAATAAAAAAGATTACCACTGGGAAGACAGTCAAATATTTCAGTACAGAAGCGACCCTACGGGCACAAGTGCGCGGAGGTAAGTAACTAGGGATAATTGTAGGCGAGCAAGAACATCAAAAATTCCATCGGGTATATGATGTAATAAGCTCACAGCTTTACAAGAGTCAGAGGTTCTCCCCTATGTACTACAACAAAAGAGTAGCTAAGGAAATAAGGAAGAAGGCTTCAACCTAAGCATAGTAACTTCCAGAAAAAATGGTCTTGTAATAGAAGTCTCACTACAACATTGTATGCACTCCATAAGAAAGTGGCACCTATCGTGGCTAATGAACGAGAAGTAAAATCAAAAGTAAAATTCGAGATCATGTGAGTTGCACAAAACTTTTGGCATATGTGGGAACTAAGATAAGCCAAGTATTCACGCAACAAGTGGCAGAAAGACCAGGAAAAGTAATTTCTTACATATAAAGAAAGCTAAGATGTAACGAAAGGAATTATTTGATCATTGACCCAGAGTTAGTTACGTCATGGACGCACATAAGATTTCACAGTATTATCCACGTAGCATATATTATGACATTTATGTAGCTGTAGAAGACTCTGGTATAAGTTAAAATAAAGAACTGAGTCCAAGTCATAGACAAAGGATTGAATTGTTAGAAGATTATATCATGGATATTCCATAGCATCCATGAATGGCTAAAG
>AWOL01S0006331.1:0-10448 GCA_000715115.1 Nicotiana otophora
CTTTAGCCATTCATGGATGCTATGGAATATCCATGATATAATCTTCTAACAAGTCATAGACAAAGGATTGAATTGTTAGAAGATTATATCATGGATATTCCATAGCATCCATGAATGGCTAAAGTAATAACTAATACCCTGAGCCGCAGATCGGAAGATAGCTTAAGCCTGCATAAAGGCTGAGAGAGAAGAGGAAACTAAAGAAGTACATTAGCTAAGTAAACCAGGAGTCTAATTATTAGACCCAAATAATTATAGAAATCGTGATTGAAAACATTGCAGAATCACTCTTAATATCATAGGTATAAGAGAGATAGTACAACATCCATATTCTCTAACGGCTCTACGATAAAGCTAGTTAGAAGAGTACCATCCTCATAAGAAGTCAGTATGAAGCTCTCACTGGATTTTGTATGCACCAGAGGTGCAAGTATTATAATAGAGCTTCAAGTTGTGGATGTAAATTATACCTATGTGTAAGGGAGGTTATGAAAGAGAGAGAAGATACGATGCGAGATTTTAAGGTAAGTAAGGTAAAGGAGAAGAAGGTATGAGATACTCCCATGCATAAGGTTGTGAGTAGTCCATACTTCAGTTAGAGGGCTAGAAGCGCTAGGATTCAGTACCCAGAAAAGATCGTTGTGTCGTCAGTGGAATATTTTCCAACCTATGGTTTTCAGGTACCTAGAGGTCTAGTTAAGAGAGTAAATAAGAGTTAGAGATGATGTGATGCCTCACTTGAGATTCCAAAATAACATAAGGATAAGAAAAGGCGAGTGAGAAGGTGACAAGAATAGGTAAGTCCTCGGGATTAAGCCCATGAAAACAAGAGAGCTGATGGTTTCTGTAAGTTATAGAAAGCTCAGTATAGCCTGAATTAACTCAGAAGAGTCTAAGACTAGGAGCATTTAGAAGAGATGGAATGCTGCCCTGGTAGTAGAATAAGGGTGTAATTTTGATAGATAAGAGGATGACATTTAGGCCTTTGATTGAGTAATTTTTTAATGAAAAGGGATTTCATGAATTGCACGGGATTAGAATACCCCCATAAGATGAACCACGTTGGTATGCCATGAAATATGATTATTGAAGTATTGTATCGCCCCTAGGTGGATTAGGCAAATCACTTCAGATGTTCCTTGGTGAGACGTGAGCCCTAGTGACAATGTATTACGTAAGAGGTTTCAAGTTATCATTGGTAGATTATAGATAAACATTGAGGTGAATCACCAATATATGGATAAAAGTTCCAAAGTATGAGATGAGATTAGGCTATCACTCTTAAGATGAACAGTAATGAGGAAGCATTAAAGGACTTAGATTTTTATATATAGGATAAGCAGCAAGAGAGTAACCTGGAGTTGGGTAGTAGACCTCCATAATAATTAAACCAAAGTAAGCGTTATGGTATAGTATGACCTACCTAACTAGAGTAAATCCATAGGCATAGATAACCGAGGCTATGAAACAAGATATATCAATAGTCGTAAGTTCGACAAAGTACCGAGCGAAGAACTTCAGTACACCTATAGATTCCCAGAGGGATAGCTTGTCATAGTTCTGTATATGTTCACAAAGTGAGGCCTAGAGATTGGCTAAAAGCTAAAGGAAAAAAGAGATAAGAGTTGCATAGGTGCCCATACAAGGTCAGAGTCGTACAGGCTACATGACAGAAGGTAGAAACAGTTACAAGATTAGAAGAATTTCGATCACAAGTCGTGGTGTGAGAAAGAGGATTAAAGGGGGGAATGCCCTGGCCTTTCGATTTATTTACACAACAGTTGCCTAGATGGCAAGGAAAGTACTAAAGTATTCGTAAGAGCTATATGGTTATGAGACCGATAAGTGCATCAGTCAATATTAGAGAACGAATGTTCCAAAGGGGGGAATAATGTTACACCCCATGCTTTCATACGTAAAAGTACATCGTAAGTCAATTGATGTAAGCTCAAAAATGAGATCATCTTTAAAAGTACATAAACTAAGTTAATAATGTTACTTTGGAGGTTACAAATATCAAATATCATGTATAACAGTACAAAGAGGGCTGAAAGGCTTAGAAGCTAAACGAATTGAAGAAAATAAGTTTCATTGAAAGTCGACAAGTTAGGAATGTTATTACGTGTACTTTTGGGGTGAGACTACGTCGCTTAACATGATAAAGAGGTTATGTTATGATTTATTTTAGTTGTATGATAGTCATGTATTACGTTTTGAAGTCAAGCAAGTTGTGGAACAAAAGTTGGCAGAGGTCATCACAAGTTACATTCATAAATATGCTTAACATTAGGTCAAATGTAGATGCACATTTCTCCCTATATACTATAAATTAAGGGATTATCCACCTACCAAATTTAATATCTATGAGTCTAGTTTCTAACGCATTAAACCGTTTGTCAATACGATATCCGAGTAGAGAGATATTTGCATTCTTGCGAGGTTGTGCAAGCAGCTCCCTTGGGACCCACAAAGTCGGTGTAAAACTCCAGCTTGTATATAAGTCAATTCTAAGTCGTTTTAACTCATTTTTCTCAAACAACACAGCTCCTAAACCCTCCTAGATTCTCTCTGAGGGTTCCCCCATGATCCTAGAGTGAATCCAAAGATAAACTGCGCAAGTTCGAGGTAAAGAATATTGTGGTTACCATTAACACCATTTCCTTCTCGTTCTGACGACTTAGAAAGTTACTTGGTGTTGAATTGATTTAAAGAACAGAGGGTTCTTGGTATATATGAGGTAAGTTTCATATTACATAACCTAATATTAAGTTTGTACAAGTGTTGGGTAGAATTTTGTTGAGGGATTCTTGAAGAAACTAATAACTATGAAACTTGAAGTTGAGCTATGTTGTGTGGGCTATTTTTACATGTTTTAAGATACCAAATGGAATTGTAAAGGTATGGATATCATGTTGAGGATGAGGGGAAGTGAATATGAAGATCATTGTCTAGAACATGTTGAATTAGAGCTATAAAAGACCCTATGAAGTTATGCACATAAGTTGTTCGATAAAATAACTAAATGAACTTCCCTATAGAATATGAAGACGATTTTGATACTAATCCTTTGTATGATATAGATTATCATCCGTAATATGTGCGAGGACTTGTGCAACAGTTGTAACTTTGTGGATAAAGTATGTTAAGGCTATCCCTTCTTTCCTTTTGGCATGATCCATATGATACAACGAAACGAGCAAACATGCAACTCTCACAAATGAATATATTCTTAGAAGTACTAGGGTTGCCTATGTTCTTGATTCCCCATATGTCCTATTATTATATCCTTTGTTGATGGGTCTCAGAAAATACATAAGTTGATAAAGTTTATTTGTGATATTAACCGAAGGCATATTGATCTTAATACATTCCGAGAGATCTTATTAACTTACTTTATTATGCATTGCATTCATTTATACATGTATATTGAGCCATAACAAGATGGCGTTATATACGCGTATATTTTGTATATGGGGTATGAGGAAAGGTTATAGCATTATATACGCACCACCACCTAATCAGCTGACATACGTTGATGATTTCGCCCACTGAGGCCGAGATGATATTATGGGATGCCCTCAGAGGCTTGATGATGTTATGTACGCATATATCTATGCATGATATGACATTTATATACATATGCATGACATTATAAATGTTTCATGATTCACAAAGCTCTTCAGACTTACAGTTTGAGTCCTTTACTCCATGTTTCTTTCATGTCTTTTTTATACTTATTTTTACGCCTTACATACTCGGTACATTATTTGTAATGACGTCCCTTTTGCTGGGGACGCTGCATTTCATGCCTGTAGGACCTGATAGACAACTAGATAGACCTTCCGAGTAGACAGATTCAAACATTAGCTTGGTTGGTAAGCTCTACTTTCTCTGAGTTACCAGATCTAGACCTTGGAGTTAATTTTATATATACAGATTTGATGGGTAGGTCAAGGCCCTTCCCCAACTATGATACAGTTCAGTTATCTCTAGAGGCTTGTACACGAGACCTATATATTTTGTATATCAGTATTGGTCCCTTGCCAGCCCTATGTACATGTTAGTTTGGTATTGCTGGTTATAGACACTTATGGTGGCCTCGTCGGCCTTTATTCTTATTGTCAGCTCGCAGGTAGGCCTCGTCGGCCTAAGTTGAGGGTTGCTCCTCCAAAGTTTACAGTTACAGAGTGGTACGCTCGGGATAAATATGATACCAGGTGCCGGCCACGCCTCCCTAGGTTGGGGGCGTGACACCCATACCGGTTGGAGTTCAGGAAAGCTTGTCATCTTCCGATGAAACTAGAGCACAAGGCAATGTGGGCTTTCAAGAAATTGAATCTTGATTTGGATGTAGCTACTAACTTGCGTGTTGCACACTTAAATGAATTTGATGAGTTCCGGTACCATGCATATAAAAGTTTGTCCTTAAACAAAACAATGATGAAATATCTTCGTGACAAGTATATTTTGAACAAGGATTTAAATGCCGGTGATCTAGTGCTATTGCTCAACTCAAGGTTGAGAATGTTTCTCGGAAAGCTCAAGTCAAAATAGAGTGGTCCTTTTGAGAGTGTTGGTGTGACACCATTTGGTGCCTTGAACTTGAAGAACAAGAATAATGAAATATTTTGAGTCTCGGGTGAAGCACTATTTGGGAAAGGTTAGAGAGATCGACATGGTGGCAGTTCTTTACTTCGCTTGAGGATGCTATTACATTGTGTCGTGCCACGATGCTAAATAGGGCGCTTCTGGGAGGCAACCCAACTTCTATTCTTTTTTTCTCTTTTAGTTAGATGTTAACTTTATTTGAAGTGTGCTGAAGGGATTAGTATTAGATGTGAAATGGTAGCTGAGGTTGTATCATCCGGGCCGGGAATGCGGACCGCATTTCTTCTTAGTGCATCCGCAAAAAAGAAATTCTCACCGCAGAAGACCTTGTGTGGCCGCAGATTTCATCGTCGGACCACACTTACAAGAATCAACCTCAGGTGCTAAATGGAAGGTCCTCTAAATTTTTCTACCAACAGTGCGGAGTAAGTTTGCGTACCATCACAAATTATGTGGTCATAAAAATGCACTATCAGAGAAATGGTTGCACTACAGTTGTTAGAAGTCTCAAGTGTGGAATTATGCGTCCACACTAGCCTCTCTAACCCTCACTCTTTTCTAAGTATAAATAGAGCAGTGACCCCTCCTTTTATACTTTTTACCAACCTCACTATTTCACTGTACTCTGGGAAGTTGCCCAAATTACCTGCACTTTCAATCACAAACAATCCTTTGCACTCACTTGGATCTTAGTACACTAGCACTATCTCGTATATGACTTTATTCTTGGTGATTTTATTTTTGGTTTTATTTTGAATTTTTAACTTCTTTTTAGGCCATCTATTATTGCATTTCTTCAATGTGTCCATGTGGGGTAGTTTAATACTGGATAATTGTCAAAGCATGTTTAGATAGATAGGGTTGGGTTGGGTTTATCATGTTTGTGAACAACTAATTTTTTATCACACCTAAATTTTATACTATTTTAGTGTAAATATGTCTTTTATGTCTAATATTGATATTTTAAATCTTTATCTCACTTTTAGTTGCGTTTTTTAAAAAGAAAACTACAAAAAAAAATCACATTCTTAGAGTATAAGTTTTATTCCTATTTTTTTTAAATAGAAGAAAATTTACAAATATATATATATATATATATATATGTATATATTTGATTTCTTTTAATTTGAATTTTAATAAGTAAGCTATTGTATATTTCTTATTATTTAAATTATAATTAAATAATTATATTTCTTATATTAACGTTAGTTTATTAATATTCTTGTCTTAGAATTTTATTTTTACTTTACTCATAAAAAACAAAAACAAAAAAAGAAGAGGCAATTAAATTCACACCACTTCTCCAATAAATTTGGCAACAAATTTCATCCCAAAAGAGATTTGACTCATCCATGATTCCCACCATCTGTTGCGTACATGCTCCGGAACTTTACTCCAACGATGCCATGATGCGCTGAAGCTTTTCTTAAAAGCTATTGTTACATTCCGAAAGGTTTCATATGGGCAAAATCTACAAAATAATCAATATAATAATATATTTGAAGATTATTAAAATAAAATATATTTTACGACAACTTATATAATTAGATTTACTTACTTGTTTCCGTTTACATTCAAGGATCTTATGCCACAAATAGTATCTCGTCTTGCCCGTGGATTACTACTTCCATATGATGCAAGTGTTTATTCAGTTGAAACATCTTGAGAAGGAGCGGATTATTGAGGACCAACATTCTGAGAAGAAGGAGGTGCTTGTTGACGACCAATATTCAGAGAAGCGGGAGTTGCTTGTTGACTGGAAAACTTTGCAATCTTCACATACAAATTAAATCAAGCTGCAGAAACCTACTTACTGAGTACATGTGGTCCGTTGTACTCATGCTACATTTCTACAAATAACGCCAAAACCTATCAAATCACGTCTGATTGACCTCAAATTTTGCACACAAGTCATAAATGACATAACATACCTATTAAAATTTTCAGAATCGGATTTTGACTCCGATATCAAAAAGTCAACCCCCAGGTCAAACTTTCCAAAAATTTAACTTTCGGCATTTCAAGCCTAATTCCACTACGGACCTCCAAATAATTTTTCGGACACACTCCTAAGTCCAAAATTACCATACGGAGCTATTGGGATCATCAAAATTAAAATTTGAGGTTGTTTACATATAGGTCCATATCCGGTCCACTTTTCTAACTTAAATTTTTAATTTTGAGACTAAGTGTCTCATTTTACTCCGAATTCCTTTCGGACCCGAATCCACTAACCTAGTAAGTCATAAAACAACTATAAAGCATTAATTGAGCAGTAAATAGGAGAAACGGGGTTATAATACTCAAAAGGACCGGCTGGGTTGTGACAACATGCCACATGATTTCACTTCTTACACACCTCTATTTGATACTTGTTTTATTTGACGTACATCCTTTCTCACTTCATGCTCTGTAACTCTCTTGCTTAGCCGGATTGGGTAACTTTTTGATTGGTTGTGTGTTTATACTTTATGAAAGTTTTGGTTTTAACATGTGGGAGATTTTCTCTGGGTGCTATGTTACAAACCTTACTTTGTTCGAGTTCGTATTCCTAGTTGAATTCTTCGTGTTAGTTCCCTTGGTATTACGTTATGAATTTCCGAGCTTATTGTTGTTGAATAGTCTCATATGAATCTATATATATTGGGTTGCACGCCACAATGGAGAAGATATTATTATATGGGATCAGGTTGTACGCCGCAACGAATATTGGTATTATTATGTGAGATCGGGTTGCGCACCGCAACGGAGAAGACATGTGATGACTGTTCTTGATTTTGTTCTATATCTATGTTACAATATGAATTGAGCATAGGTAATATTCAGGGCCCTCTGTAATTTGTATTCTTATTTCATTTATTACGTAATTATTCACGTCTCTTTCTCGCATTGCTCTTGCTGCTTATTATTCACATAGGTAAAACATTGAGCGAATATCTTTTGACTAAAAATCTCGCCACTACTTCACCGAGGTTAGTCAAAATACTTACTGAGTACATGTGATCTGTTGTACTCATGCTATATTTTTACATCTTGCGTGCAGATCTTGGAGTTGCATAGCTGTTGAAGACGAAGCCCGACATTGAAGACGTTCTAGATTCAAGCTACTTCTTGTTCATGGTAGTTTAGGACTTAAATTTTGCTTATGTACACTTCAAATAAATGTTGTTTTACGTTAATACTATCATTGTAAATCTATATGTTAGAGACTCATGACTTGTACTACCGATCCTTGGATTATTGTATAGAGATTCAGTTATTTCACTTATTTACTTTATATTAATTTCAGTAGAATTGTGTTGACTGCTAATCAGTTTACCTATCGGGTTGAGTTAGGTGTCATCACGACTAGGCGGATTTCGGATTAATTTGAAATCGTTTTCTATGGCTTTTATTTATGATATTAAGTTATTTTGACTAGATTCGAGCCGTCCGGAGGTTGATTTGTGCGGGAAGTGTTATTTTGAGTCTCGATTTAACTTATTTGAGATAAGTGTCTTTCCTAGCTTTGTTGGGTCAACTTTTCTTACTAAACGATATTGTTTGCAACATGCGAGAGTGACATATATGAGGTGACGAGCATATAGGCATGTGCCAGAGTTTCCATACTTGGGACAGGAAATTATATGCTTCTTTGTGCAGTGTTGAACTTGGTGATCCCTTGACTTATGCTTTATTTAATTCTACGACAAATAAAATCAATTAACTGTGTTAGAAATTATGTTAGAACATATAACATTTTAAAAAGGTTAAATGTGTTGTTTTCAGACCGTTTACATACCTAAATGACCGTAGTATCATGAACACTCATTTATACATGTTATTGTTATCTGAGCTTATTATCCTTAGTAAATGATGCGGGTTGGACCCTAGGGCTATGTTTAGCTTGAGAGTTATTTATGTGCGCTTGATATGATGTTGGCACGATGAGTATTGTCGTACGGTGTGAGATAAGATTGGTCGATTGGTTGTTACCGCATGAGAAGAATTGGATTTTTCTATTATGGTTACTCGATCGTTAAACAATTACTTATGATGTACTCGGATTTCTATTAATGTTGTTGTTTTGTATGTTACTTTCTTGTTTGTGCACTTTATATAGTTATCCCTGTGTTTCTTATCCGGCATGTTACTATGATATCTATATTTCTACCTTATCTGTACGGTTGCCCTATGTTTTTACTTGATTTATTTCTGCTACATGTTCTCTTCTAATTTATACCTTTACTGTTATTTGCACGTACATGGTATTTGCCTATATTTGTTATGTGATTTAGTTATTAGTTGCCTTGACCTGTTACATGCTATTTCATACTACCTGCCTTCACATGTTATATGTCTTTATTTGTGCTACATGATATCACTTCTTACACACCTCTATTTGACACTTGTTTTATTTGACGTACATCCTTTCTCACTTCATGCTCTATACTTTCATGCGTAGCCGGATTAGGTAACTTTTTGATTGGTTGTGTGTTTATACTTTATGAAAGCTTTGGTTTTAAAATATGGGAGATTTGCTCTAGGTGCTATGTTACTCACCTTATTTTGTTCGAGTTTGTATTCCTAGTTGTATTCCGCGTGTTAGTTCCCATAGTGTTACGTTGTGAATTTCTGAGCTTAGTGTGGTTGAATAGTCTCATATGAATCTCTCTCTCTCTCTCTCTATATATATATATATATATATATATATATATGTGTGTGTGTGTGTGTGTGTGTGTGTGTGTGTGGAGGGGGAGAAGATATTATTATGTGGGATCGGATTACACATCTTAAAAAGGTAAAATGTGTTATTTTCGGACTGTTTACATACCAAAATGACCGTAGTATCATGAACACCTATTTATACATGTTATTGTCTTGTTATCTGAGCTTCTTTATCCTTAATAAAAGATGCGAATTGGGGCCCTAGGGCTATGTTTGGCACGAGAGTTATTTCTGTGCGCTTGATATGATGTTGGCACGATGAGTATTGCCGTGCGGTGTAAGATATGATTGGTCAGTTGGTTGTAACCGCATGAGAAGAATTAGATTTTTCTATTATGGTTACTCGATCCTTAAACAATTACTTGTCATGTACCTGGGTTCCTATTAATGTTGTTGTTTTGTATGTTACTTTCTTATTTGTGCACTTTATATAGTAACTCCGTATTTCCTATCCGTCCTGTTACTATGATATCTATATTTCTACCTTGTGTGTACGGATGCCCTATGTTTTTACTTGATTTATTTCTACTACATGTTCTCTTCTAATTTATGTCTTTATCGTTATTTGCCCGTACATGGTATTTGCTTATATTTGTTATGTGATTTTGTTATTTGTTGCCTTGACGTGCTGCATGCTATCACTTACTACCTGCCTTCACATGTTATATGTCTTTATTTGCTACGTGTCTCCACATGTTACATGATTTCACTTCTTACACACCTCTATTTGATACTTGTTTTATTTGATGTACATCCTTTCTCACTTCATGCTATAATCTTTCTTGCGTAGTCGGATTGGGTAACTTTTTGATTGGTTGTGTGTTTATACTTTATGGAAGCTTTGGTTTTAAAATGTGGGAGATTTGTTGTGGGTGGTATGTTACTCACCTTACTTTGTTCGAGTTCTTATTCCTAGTTGAATTCCGCGTGTTAGTTCCCTTGGTATTACATTGTGAATTTCCGAGCTTATTATTGTTGAATAGTCTCATATGAACATTGTGAATTTCATATTATTGTTGACAAGGTGGGTTGCTCTGATGGTAAGCACCCTCCACTTCCAACCAAGAGGTTGTGAGTTCGAGTCACCCCAAGAGCAAGGTGGGGAGTTCTTGGAGGGAAGGATGCCGAGGGTC